>JADRCH010000363.1:383189-435317 GCA_019843965.1 Rhynchomys soricoides
GGATTCTAGGCAGAGGCTCTACCACTGAGCCACGCCCCCAGCCCCTCACTGGGGGATTCTAGACAGGGGCTCTACCACTGAGCCACACCCCAGCCCCTCACTGGGGGATTCTAGGCAGAGGCTCTACCACTGAGCCACACCCCAGCCCCTCACTGGGGGATTCTAGGCAGGGGCTCTACCACTGAGCCACACCCCCAGCTCCTCACTGGGGGATTATGGAAAGATATACCCCAGGCCTCTTGGCCTTGCTGCAGTTCTTTGCTGTGTAGTTCTTGCTCTTCCCTTGATTTCTAGCCCACGGCTGGAACTTAAATTCAAACTATTATACCTGATCTGCTATATTCCCATCCCCATCTCTGGAGGCTTTCTCTAACCGGAGACACACTGGCACAGGATCTATACACATCTCTGGCACCAATGTCTAAACCCCATCCCTACCCTCTACCCCAGAATTCCATCTTAGCGAGTGCTATCATCAGCCCAGGCTGTGGCCCAAGCTCTGAGTCATCTCTGGCCTCTCCCCCACCTGCACCCACAGCCAATCTGCCGGGAACCCCTGTCAGATCTGTTTTCAGAAGAAATCTAGCTTCAACCCCTTCTCACCACCTCCATCACCGTCACCCTAGCTCTGCCCCCACCATGTGCCTCTTGAGTTACTAAAATAGGCTCTTTGGTCCCCGATTTTTCCCCAGGCCCCCCACAGTCTGTTCCCACAGCAGCCAGGACTCTCTCATTAGTACCCAAATCCGATGATGTAATTGCCACTGCTGGGTTTCTAGCAGTTTCTATGAGACTAGAATCCTGACACGGGTGTGTGGGATCGGAAGCTGCAGCTCCAAGAAGCCTTGTGTTCAGCCCTTGGCTTCAATGACTCCTTTCTGACCACCACAAGGTAAACAGACCTTCCGTAACGTGTTTTTCATCACAGGTCCCCAAACATCTGCCATGGGACCTGGTGATATAGCTCAGTTAGCATGCATGAAGTTCAACCCTGATCACTGTATAAACTGGGTATGGGGACACATGCCTGTAATCCCAGCACTTCAGAGGTGGAGACAGAATGGTCAGAAGTTCAAAGTTATCCTAGACTGGATAGTGTGTTCTGGTGAGATTCTTGTCAGTTTAACAGAAGTTCCACTTATCTGGACAGGGGAACCCTAATTGAGAAAATGCTTCCACAATGGCCTGTAGGGACATCTGTAAGGCATTTTCTTGCTTAATGTCTGATCTGGGAGGGCCCGCCCACTGTGGGTGGTGTCATCCCTAGGCAGGCGGTCCTAGGTGTATAAGGAAGAACACTGAGCAGGTAATGAGGAGTAATCTAGTGAGCAGCATTCCTCTGTGACTCCTGCATTAAGTTCCTGCCTTCATTTTTCTGTTTTGAGTTTCTGCCTTAATTCCCCTCATGATAGGCTGTGATATGGAAACATAAGCTGAATAAACCCTTGCCTCTCTAAGTTGCTTTTGGTCATAATGTTTTATCATAATATTAGAAGCTTAACCAAGATAGTGAGTCGGAGGTCAGCCTGGGCTACCATAGACCCTGTCTCAAACCAAAACCAAACCCAAACACCCCAAGAATGTATGATAGTTAATCTTTGCCAACTTGATGGAATTTAGAATTGCCTGGGGGACACACCTCCAGGTGCATCTATGAGGGTACTTCCTGAGTGGTCTAAGATGGGAAAACCAATCTTAAATGTGGGCACCACATATCCATGGGTTGGGATATTAGACTGAATCAGGAGAGCTGAGCACCAGCATTCATCTCGCTCTTCCTGACCAGCTGCCTCACAGTCCACCTGCTGCAGTAGGCTCCACACTGGCTTCCACATGGTCCACATCTGGAGGGACTGCACCCTGGACCCATGAGGCAAAAAAACCCTTCTGAAGTGGAAACTTAAGGGTTCTTTGGAGAGTCAGTTGTGTCGGATGGTGTTTTACTGGGACAAACACCTGAAGGAGCGTTTCATTAAAGTGGACACAGGTGAAAGACTAAGGCAGATCAGGAAGGAAGGTTTAGATGAAGCAGACACAGGTAAAAGGATGTTCTGCTAAAGCAAGCACGCGAAAGGACACGTGATGAAGGATTATTTGCTAATGACACACATATATTGGTCCTCCTTACGTTGCGTAGTTGAGCTGCATTTGGTGGGACTCCATAGAGAGAAATGCATCAAAAAACCTCTGGTGGTGTGCTGCAGTTTCTCGTTGCTTCTATGGACTCGGTGATTGGCAGAGTGATGTCAGCTGAGACAGACTCACACGATGAGGCAAGCCCAGTGGAGAACATGTGCTGTTTGGGGGGGGGTATATAGAACTTGACGGACAGTGTTGAAGGCCAAGCTAAGCTTGCTTATGGAGCTGGCTGTGCAATGCTTGTGGGTCTTCCGTCTTTGCTGATCCTCGCTTCCCTTAGAGAGACACAGCGGAGAACTTCTCCTGGCATTGTTCCTCCTAATCCCTCCTGCTGACCTGAGCCCAGGCTGAGGCCTGGCTGTCTCTGCTAGGTCATGTCACCGTGTCACCGCTGTTGCTAACCTGACTCTACTGACCTGGACCGCTGGTGTATCCGTGAGGTGTTTGTGAGTGGATCGAGCCGCCCCTGCCTGCTGACCTGTGAACTGAACTGCAGATTTCCAGACAACACAGATGGGAATTGCTCCAAAGAATCTCTCTATACAGGCTCACTCCTCCCCCTCCTTTCTTTTCCACTACCTCTGGTGGGTGGTGGGCTACAAGGGAGAAACCATCATTAAAAATAGGATTTGAAAAAAATTAAAGTTACACCCTTCCATTTGTATAGACTTCCTCGGGCGATTTGTCATAGCAACAGGAGTATATAACATCTTCTTAAAAACAAACAAACAAACAAACAAAACCCAGGGTGTCCTATATTACAAGCTGACTTCAAGCACTCCCTGTAACTGAGGATGACTAAACCACTAATCCTCCTGCCTCTACCTCCAGAGTCATCTAATAGCAGCATCTAAGCCAACCATACACTAAAACTCCAGGAACCGTGAGCCAAAAGAAAACTTTCCTCTTTATGAATTGACCATCTCAAAAACTGTGTCACAATCACAGAACGCTCCCTGACACCAAGTGGGGTGGTTTGAATATACTTGGCCCAGGGACTGGCACTATCAGGAGGTGTGGCCTTGTTGGAGGAAGTGTGTCACTGTAGGAGTGGGCATTGAGACCCTGCTCCTAGATGCCTGGGAGTCTGTCTTCTCCTGGTTCCCTTTGGAACAGGGTGTAGAACTCTCAGCTCCTTCTCCAGAGCCATGCCTGTCTGGAAGCTGCCATGCCCCCTCCCCCTTGGTAATAATGGACTGAACCTCTGGACCTGTAAGGCAACCCCAATGAAATGTTTTCCTTTATAAGAGTTGCCTTGGTCATGGTGTCTGTTCACAGCAATGGTAACCCTAACTAAAATACCAGGTTAGCAGTCTGTTAGTAACTTCTCACACTTGGGCATATAGCACACACTCAGTGACATAGAGGATGACATAGAAACCTGAATGATGTAGTCAGAGATGCATAAGATACTTAGGAATTCTCAGGGCCAGTAATGAGGGTACCACAGGCAAGACCAGCAATTACGATAATAGGCTCTGCTGGCTAGTCTTTATGCCAACTTGACACAAGCTAGAGTCATCGGAGAGGAGGGAGCCTCAATTGAGAAAATGCCTCCATAAGATTGAGTCTATAGGACATTTTCTTAATTAGTGATGGATGGGGGAGGGCCTAGCCCACTGTGGGCGGTGCCATCCCTGGGCTGGTGGTCCTGGGTTCTATAAGAAAGCAAGTCTTGAGGAGCAAGTCAGTAAGCAGCACCCCTCCATGGCCTCCTGCCTCCAGGTTTCTGCCTTGAGTTAGGCCTTGACTGCTTTCAATAAGGGACTGTGACATGAAATTGTAAATGAAATTAACTCCTGCCTGCCCAAGTTTCTTTTGGTCACGATGTTTCATCACAATAGTAACCCTGACTAAGGCACACTTTGGAGACAAGCCCCGTGCAGGAACAATCCAGACCTTTAGACTAGTAGTAATTTGATCTCCTTTTCCAGGGTTAGCATTCCATGTGCACACCAGAGTGACCATGAAAACATGTCTGTTCATTCTCCTCTCATGGGGCTGGTCCTACCCCACAGCTGGAGCTGACGCTGTTTCTGTACGAAGGTTACACTTCATTCATTCATTCGTTCATTCATTCATTCACTTTGTATTTTGGTAGGGGAGGAGGCAAATTGAGACAAGGTCTTGCTAGGTAGCACTAGCTGGCTGGAAACTCACATACAGCCCAGGCTAACCTCAAACTTGTGGGCAATCTTCTTATCTCTGTTTCAGAGAGCTAATGGATGTCATCATAGCTGGCTCAAGGGCACACTTCTATGTGTCTCTGTGTGTGTGGGGGGTGTGCATAAATGTGTTTTTGTTTATTGTTTTCCACCTTGTTTTTGAGACCTGGAGGTCTCTGGTTGGGCAAGGCTAACTGACCATTGGGATCCAGGAATCCCCCTGCGGTCACCCACTGCATTCCACGCGTGGATTACCACAGCTGGCTTTTTATATGGATTCTGGGAATCAAACTCAGGTCCTAGTGCTCGCAGGGCAAGTATTTTACAGAAGCCACCTCCCTAGCTCCCCAAAGGGCATACTTCTGAAAACCTGCTGCCAGCCCATGGACAAACATGCTGGGAACACTGAGGCAGCCCGAGCCCTGTGAGATGCTGGAGTCTTCTGGTGAACAAGTTTGCCTCCTCTGTCTTGGTTAGACTTCTCTTGCCCACTGTGAACTTTCTGGACTGTTGTAATGCATGCTTGCAGATGATGTCTTAGACGCTATTCATTCTATGGCAGTCGGGAGGCTGGAAAGCTGAAATCAAGTTGTTGCCAGGGTTGTTTCCCCTGAGTGCTGTGTGGGAGGAGCCTTCCTGCCTCTCCTGCTCCAGCGGTTGCTGATTCTAGATTCCTCTCTCTCCTCTCCTGTGGTTGCGTGACTCCATCTTCACACACACCGCCTTCTCCTCTCTCATCTATGTGCCTTGAACACCCCTTCCTTTTTCTCAGGGGCTACCCTACATTGGCGATGACCTCATCTCAAGGCCTTCATAGGCCTGTATAGTTTGCATAGTTTGCTGCAAAGAACTGGTTTCCAAATGAGGTCACATTGGCTGTGGCAGGGTCAGAGCTTGGCTGCAGACAACTCCCTCTTTATTTGCGTTTACATTTTCTGTGCTTGTACATTGAATCCTGTAAAATCTTACGTTGGTGTATGTTTTTCTCAGAGAACCTGTGCTGACTCATATTTTAAGAAAAAAAGGATTCTATATTTTCTTGCTTTCTTTTCCCATTGCTGTGATAAGAATACCTGGGCAGAGGCAACTTATGAGAGAAAAGGTTGATTGTGGCTTGTGGTTTAGGGGCACAATCTATTGCTGTGGAAGTCATCAAAGCAGAAAGTTAAAGGAACTGGCCAAATCACATCCATAACCAAGAGCAGAGAGCAATACATGTGTGCATGCCAGTGCTTAGCTTGGTATGTCCACACTTACACAATCCAAGGTCCCTTCCTTCCCTGGGAACAGTGAGGAGTTCAAGGCTATCCTCTGCTACAGATTATGAACCAGAATTCTTGGAAAGAAGTGTGTAGAAAGATTCTAATTACAATTTATCTTAGGCTATCTTTAGGCCCCAAATGGCCCACTGATTATGTTAATCAAATGGGAAAACATGGCTGGGATCCTGTAAGAGGAGGAAGGGAGCTGAGCAGCAGCATGCATTCACCTCTCTCTGCTTCCTGATTGCAATTCGATGTGACCCAGCTGCTTCAAGTTCCTGCTGTCGTGGCTTCTCTGCCATGATGGACTGTTTCCTTGAACAGTGTGTGAGCCAGAATAAACCCTTTTTGTAATCAGGCTGTGTGAGTGTGCGTGTGTGTGAGTGTGTAAATGTGTGTGTACGTGTGTGTGAGTGTGTGAATGTGTGTGCGTGTGTGAGCCTGAGTGTGAATTGTGTGAGTGTGCACGTGAGCGAGTGTGTGTGTGCGAGTGTGTGAATGTGTGTGGTTGTTGTATTTTTATCACTGAAACAGAAAAAGAAACTAAGATGAGGTGAGAACTCATTTACCTGCCACCAGTCTTGTCTTACTTCCGGAGTGGCTGTCCAATTCACTGTAGACCCATCTCAACTCAGTGCCATTAGAGGCTGTGACCGACCGCAAGAGTCCCCTTCTCAAGGGAGATGTGACCTCTCTTCTCTCTACAGCTCCTGGGGGTGTAGGCGAGGACTTTCTAGAGCTCCACTTTTCTTTTCCCCAACTACTCAGCCCACAAAGGAGTTGTAGCAATGGGATCCATTACTTGTGGATTTAGTCTTGAGAAGCAGCCCACTTACTCTGCTCTGGAATTTTGAAGTTGAAAGTTTAACTTGGACTCTTAGCTTCTGAGGATGCGGTAACTATGGCAACAGCTCTCCAAGCAACAGTAAATATTTGCAAGAGAGAGAAGAGGAGATGGAGGAAGAGAACCAGGGCTTGGGGAACAGAACTTTGCCCTGGGCACTTGCAGATGACTGGAGGCTGTTCCTGGGCTCCCAGGAGACACTCAGAGGCTTGCAGGAATAATTACTAGAGGCAGGGCTGGGTGAGCATCTGCCTCAGTTCAGCTCTATTCTCTCAGTCTCCAGGTCAGGTGTTCTTATGATGGGAATTCAGGGCCAGACTCCAGGGTGAACTTCCTCTTTTCTCACTGTATATGCCTAGTTTGACACATCCTTTCCTGATATATTGGATGTATGCTACAGTGGGCATGTGAAGGTCAGAGAACAACTTCTCTCTAGAGTCAGCTCTCTCCTTCCACCGTGTGGATGCCAGGGATAGAACTCAGCTTGATGGGCTTCGTGGCACGTTTACCCACAGAGCCATCTTTCTGCCTCCCCAGTTCGGTGTCTTAAGCCTCAGTCACCATCTTTGTAATGGCAATAAAGAACTGGTTGCTTTGGTGGGGATCTTGTGTGGCTAAAGGGATTCCAGCCCTCTAAAGGGCTCCATCCTCCAGGAGCAGATCTGTAAAGAATCCAGAGTTCAAGATCTTCAGGTTGGAGCTGGTGCTGTCAGTAAACTGCTTGCCGTACAAGTGTAAGGGCATAAGTCCAAGCCTCTTGAGCCCCCTTAAGAAGTTGGATATAGCCGGGCAGTGGTGGCGCACGCCTTTAATCCCAGCACTCGGGAGGCAGAGGCAGGCGGATTTCTGAGTTCGAGGCCAGCCTGGTCTACAGAGTGAGTTCCAGGACAGCCAGGGCTACACAGAGAAACCCTGTCTTGGAAAAAAAATAAAAATAAAAAAATAAAAGAAGTTGGATATGGTGGTACACGCTTGTGATCCCAGGATTAGCGAGGCAGAGGCAGGTGGATCCCTGGGACTCATTAGCCAACCAGCTTGGTCAAATTGGCAAACTCCAGGTTGGTGAGAGACCCTGTCTCTAACACACACACACACACACACACACACACACACACACACCTCTGAACCAGACTCTAGCTGTGAGGTGCTACCATCATCCCAGACCCAGGAGGCTTACCTTTGCCCAGTTGTGGCCAGCTGTGTAGTTTTGCAGATGCCATGGCATGCTTTCCTGCAGTGTATTCAGGCTTAACCACAATCTAGGTCAGGGCTCTGAATGCACCAGGCCCAGGGACAGTGTGTGTAGAGCAAGTCTCAGCAGAGGGAAGGCGGGGTTTCAGAGTCCTGTGTCCCTCAGGGGCTGGCAGTCACCAGTGTCCCTAGTGCTAAAGGAAGCTAGACCCTGGACTTTCCCAACGAGGCAGTCTCCAGCACCGCAGGTCCTCAGGTTAACTGATCCCCGTACACACCTTGCTTTGCAAATAGGCCAAATGGTGCATTTATTTTTAAATTACATCTCAAGGGGTGCCGAAGATTACATGTATCTTATTAGCAAGAGAACGAGGTAGGCCTGCAGAATACACTGCCAAGACAAATGTGGTTGGGTCTTGGCTTTTTTTAAGAGTCTGGGCCTCAGTTTCCCATTCTGTAAATAGGTGGTCTCTGGGTTCCAGCCTTCAAAGTAAATCTGAATATTCCCCATAGGCTGTTTCTGGAAACTCTCCTGGGAGCTGCTTCCACACTCATGGCAGAAGCTCATGGAATCTTTTTGTTTGTTTGTTTGCCTCTTGTGGCTTCTATATTTGCTTATTCTGTGTTGGTTGCACTGGGTACCCCTGTAATAGAACAGGAGGCTGTGAGGAGGGGGTCCCAGTAGGAGGATCCAGGCTGGAGGAGCACTTTGATATGACTTGGACACATCCATTCACCCCTTGGGCTATGCAGAAGCATAAACTTTGTGCAGGACAAGATGACTGGTCCAGTGACAAAATTCAGCCAAGAGGGACTGAGAGGTAATCCATTTGACAAAGCACTGCTACATGAGATCCCCTGGAAGTCAGGTTAAAAAGACGCCTGTGGCCCCAGCACTGGGGAAATGAAGCAGCAAACCAGGTTAGTCTGATTGGTGAGCTTCAGGTTTAATGAGAGACCCTGACTGAAAAAATAAGATTGGGCAGATGACTTGGTGGAGAAAATGCTTGCTGTCCAAGTATGAGCGTGTGTGTGTGTGTATATGTGTGTTTGTATATGTGTGTATGTGTGTTTGTATATGTGTTTATATATGTCTATATATATGTGTTTGTATATATGTGTATGTGTATATGTGTATGTATGTGTGCATGTGTGTGTATATATATGTGTGTGGATATGTATGTATGTGTACATGTATGTGTGTATGTGTTTGTATTTATATGTGTGTATACATGTATTGTGTGTGTATATGTGTGTATGCATGTGTATGTGTGTGTTGATGCCAAATGTCTATTGTAATCATTCTCCACTTTAGTATCATTTTTTAAAGATTTACTTTTATTTTGTTTGTGGATGGAGGGATGCCACTGGTGTGTAAAGCTCTTGAAGCCTAGAAGAATTCGTCAGATCCCCTGGAGCAGGAGTTACAAACTGTTGTGGGTGCTGGGAACTGAACTGGGGGTCCTTTGCAAGCACAGTCAGTGTTCTTCCACTGAGCCATCTCTTCACCTTATTTTTTTGAGGCAAGGTCTCTCACTAAACTTGGAACTGACTGGCCAGCAAGAACCAGGGATCCTCCTGTCTCCCTTCCCCCAGTGCTGGGATCACACATGGGAAGCCATGTTGGACTTTTTTATGTAGGTGCTGGGGATCTAAACTGAGTTCTAACCCATTCTCCTAGGACACACACACACACACTCTCTCTCTCTCTCTTTTGCAAGACCTAACTTTTGAGCTGAGATGTGGCCCTTTCATAATCTACGCCATCCCCTTAAGCACAGAAATTCAGGGGTTGACTATGTTGTTCCCTCGGGGCTCTTCATTTGTGTATGACAACAGGTGATGAGGAAATGTCAGTGAACCCCCCCACCCCTGAGCTGCAAGCCTCTCTGATCACTTCTGCTTGAAGGGGTTTTAAAAGTGCTTGAGAATATTTGCACTGACAACAGCAGTGAACAGGAGCGCTCTGCAGAGTGGGTAAATTTGCTTTGTGTTTCTTTGAGAAAACAAAGGGAAAACCAGCAGCCCATCAAGGCCAAAGTGATAGAAAGACTGTGAGCAGCCCTGGCCTTGAGAAGCTTCCCTAGGCATTGAGCCCTCCACTGTCAAATCCTGTCTGAACAAATGTCCCCCATCCCACACCCCACAGAGCTGAGGGGCTGCTATGAGCGGTGGCAGCTTAGTTCAAGGGCTCATCTTGGTTGGATCACGTGGACCCAGGAAGCAACAAAGAAGTCTGTATGCTCGCAGAGTGGATGCTCAAAGCTGTCATCCAGCCCTCTGGAGGCAGAGGATGCAAGACTTCAGGTTGAAGATCAGCCTGGGCAACAGAGAAAAACCCTGTGTTTAGAAAGGAAAAAGAAAAAGGAAAGAAAGTCACCGTGAGCATTGGGGAAATGGCTCAGTAAGCGAACGGCTTGCTGCATTAGGATGAGGATCTAAGTTCGAATCCCCCGGCATACTAAAAAATTGGAGTACTGTGAGACATTCTTATAATCACAGAACTGGTGAGAGAGAAAGAGAGACCATTGGTATTTTACTTTTTTCAGATTTATTTATTTTACTTTATGTATATGAGTGTTATCTCTCTCTCTCTCTCTCTGTCTGTGTGTGTGTGTGTGTGTGTGCGTCTCCTATGCATGCCTGGGGCCTCTGGAGGTCAGAAGAAGGCTTTGCATTGGGTCCCCAAGATCTGGAGCTATGGATGGTTGTGAGTGCTGGGAACCAAGAGCAACAAGTGAACTGGGCAGTGGTGGCGCACACCTTTAATCCCAGCACTTGGGAGGCAGAGGCAGGTGGATTTCTGAGTTCGAGGCCAGCCTGGTCTACAGAGAATGAGTTCCAGGACAGCCAGGGCTACACAGAGAAACCCTGTCTCGAAAAACCAAAAAAAAAAAAAAAAAAAAAAAAAGAGCAACAAGTGCTCTTAACTGCTGAGCCATCTCCCCAGCTGGCATTTTAGACAGGCATATGAGGTTGGGCTAGCCTTAAAGTCGCTCTGTGCCATCTAACTTGATGGTACCTGTGTGTCTCTGGAGGATGATAGGTCTGGGTCTTGACGTCAGCACAAGCTGTGGCTGACAACACGATTGGAGGAAGGACTCTTCCTCCTCCTCCTCCATGCTCACTGGTTGCATCTTAATCTCTTCACGATACTGTGCCAAGGATGCTCTGAAGAGAAACAAAGGCCCTGCGCAGTGTGTAGGCTCAGAGCCTCTATTGCTACTGCCACCACCAGCATCACTGCTGATGCCACTACCTAACGCTGGGCTTGGGAACTGTTCCATCACTGAAAGAGCAGTCTGTCTGTCTATCTACCTATCTATCAATCAATCAACTATCTATCTATCTATCTATTTACCTAACCACCTATCTATCTATCATCTATCAATCTATTTATCTATCATCTATATATCTATTTACCTATTTATCTGTCTGTCTGTCTGTCTGTCTACCTATCAATCTGTCTATCTACCTATTTATCCATCTATCTATCATCTATCTGTCTGTCTGTCTATCTACCTATCTATCTTCTTCCTTTCTGTCTGTCTTTCCTTCTGCCTTTTTATTTCTTTCCTCCTTCTCCTCCTCTTCATTTTTGTTTTGTTTTGAGGGTTTCACTACGTAGCTCTGACTGTTTTAGAACTCATACTGTAGACCAGGCTGGCCTCGAACTCACAGAGATCCACCTGCCTTGGCTTCCCAAGTGCACCACCACTCCCAACTTCTAGGCCTACTTCTTCTTTTGAATGCGTTCTTTTGAGCCACTCTCTTAAGTGGTTCCCTGCGCGCTATAATTAGCATCTTAATTTATAGCGTTCTAGTTCGGATTAGTATTAATTCAATTATAATAGTGCCCCAAATTTTGCTTTCACAATAGCTCCATTCTCCTCTCTATTCTATGTCTGCCGATGCAAATTTATAGTTATTGTTTTGCATAATTGTCTTTTAAATCACATAGAAGAAAAGAGCTACACACACAAATTGTATTTATGCTGTCTTTCAGTTTCCTACACAGCTACACTTAACAAGTGTACTTTGGTTCTGTTTTCTCTTCCTCCTCCTCCCTGTCTCCTCCCCCCCCCTCCTCCCCCCCCCCCTCCTTCCCCCCCCCCCCCCCCCCCCCCCGGTTCTCAGCATAAAACTCAGGTTGCCCTTAAACTTAAATTCTCCTGCCTCAGCCTCTCAAATGTCACTCTCACGGAGTGGGCCTGCCCGTGTTAACTTTTGTCAGGTCTTTGTTTGTTTGTGTCCTTAGGATTGTCTTAATTTGCCTTCAGTTTTGACGGAATAGCTTTGGTGGCTGTCAGATTCTTGATTGACAACCTGTTTCTCTCAGCACTTTGGATATGATATCCCTCTGGCTCATCTTTAGAGATTCTGATGAGAATTCAGCTGTACAACTGATGAAGGATCATTGTTTAAGCCAAGTCTTTTTCTCCCTTGTTTCGTGCGGGATATGCCTATAAAGGCCAGAGGACCACCTTGAGGACCAGGCCTTGTTTTGTTTTTGAAATGGGGGTCTCTCACTGGCCTGGAATTCACTAAATAAACTAGGCTGGCTGGCCAGCAAGCCCCCAGAATCCCCAGCGCTGGGATCGCAAGTGTAATTCATTACACCTGGCTTTCACATCTTTTCCACATGGGTTCTAGAGATTAAACACAGGGCTTTCTGCTTGTAACTTGAACACTTTGCCAAGTGAGCTAGCACCTGCCCTGTCTGTGACAGTTCATAACTCAGTTACGAAGTTTCCAGGCTTCCCCACCTCTTTGAGTTTATTGTATTTGGGATTTAAGTGTTTTAAAACTTCATATTTGACTCATCTCTCCCAAGCACCATACAGCAGCAAATCTTGAGAATTCTGTTTCCAAATGGATGCTGATCTCCCCCCCTTTCCCTCCCCCTCTGCTCACCATGACCTCTTACCTGGACACATGCTGCTGGTCCTCACCAGTCTTCCTGTTTCTAGAATCATTCCCCGTCCATATTCCAACTATGGGGGGCAGGAGGGGGAGGAAGAGAGAGAGACAGAGACAGAGACAGTGAGAGCGAGAGAGAGGTTCTTTTGTTTGTTTATTTTTCAAGACAGGGTTTCTCTGTGTAGCCCTGGCTGTCCTGGAACTCACTCTGTAGACCAGGCTGGCCTCAAACTCAGAAATCCGCCTGCCTCTGCCTTCCAAGTGCTGAGATTAAAGGTGTGCGCCACCACGGCCCCGGCGAGAGAGAGGTTCTTAAAGAGATGGCTCAGTGGATATTTTCAGCACAAGCATGACACCTGACTTAGAATCCCAGCAACCACCTAAAAATCTAATCATGTGTCTTAGTTGGGGTTTTACTGCTGTGAACAGACACCATGACCAAGGCAAGTCTTACAAGGACAGCATTTAATTGGGCCAGCTTACAGGTTCAGAGGTTCAGTCCATTATCATCAAGGCAGGAACATGACAGCATCCAGGCAGGCATGGTGCAAGGAGGAGCTGAGAGTCCTACATCTTCATCTGAAGGCTGCTAGTGGAAGACTGACTCCCAGGCAGCTAGAATGAGGGTCTTAAGCCCATGCCCACAGTGACACACCTACTCCAGCAGGGCCATACCTTCTAATTGTGCCACTCCCTGGGTCGAGCACATACAAACTGCGTCACAGCATGTGTGTGCTCTGTAACTTCAATGCTACAGGGAGCAGAGACGGGGGAATCACTGCCAGGCTAACTCTGGGTTCATTGAGAGACTCTGCCTCAAGAGACTAAGGCAGAGAGTGATAGAACATGCTATGCCCTCCTCCAACCTCAGTGTGCATAGGCAATGCACCTGCATGCATGTGTGTTCATATACCACACGTGCATACATGAGCACACACACACACCCACACACACCACATTCCATCCCATTCCATCTCCATACTTTCCAGTTTAACCTCCACCTTGAGTAAGCTCTGAGCTTGGGCCCTTTACAGTCTGGCCCTGTCTCATTCCCCTCCTCCGACTTCTCCTCATTCTGTGGCCATTCCTGCTTTTCACCACTGGTGACAAAAAATAACGCCTAAGGAAAATCACTACGAAGAAAAAAGGCTTCTTTTAGTTCTTGGTTTTGAGGGCTCAGTCTATGGTCACTTGGCCCCAGTGCTGCGGGCCTGTGGGGTTAGGGAGCACTGCCACCCCTGCCCCTGGCCTGCATGTCCTAGTGCACATAGATCTGTGTCCTCCACCTTTGCCTCGCCTGAGGAGTTCACAGCCAAAAGGTGCATGTATGAGGGAAGGAGAGAACCCCATTTGCTTGCAAGCAAATGGGCATGCACTCCTAGGCTTTTCTGGGCTGCTTGGGGCACACAATGCAACCCCTGTAAAGTGCAGATGGGGTGGGGAATGGGGTGAGCGGGTGGAGTGGGGTGGCTGTTCCATTAGCATCTCGCTTCCTGAACCCCATGGGTCCTTACCATATGAAACATTCTTCCTGTTAATCTACCCTTCCTCTTTTGCCTTGTAGGGCCCTCTTCAAGGTTCCTTCCTGCGTGTTCCCCCAACATCAAGGTCATTGATTCAATACTAGCTAACATCCCTCCCCTTGTCTGGCGCAATCACTTTACCCGTTCCTGAGTTAACCCCCCTCTTCTGCACTCCCATAGTGGTTTATCTCTATGAGCCTGAAGAACTGGCCTTGCATGGAGATCTTCATCCCTCAGCTCATGAGTCTGGTCCCACTGTCTAGCTGGGCATCACAGGAGCTGCTGGCGCAGCCCTCACCCAAACACACCATTGGCTGGGGTCTTCTAGGACAAGCTTGACTAGGTCATGTCTCCCACCACGGACAGTCTTGAGTCCCTCCAGGGACAGATCATCTCCCTATGGGGGATTGTTCTACAAAATGAGAGAGCTCTGGACTTACTGACTGCTGAACAGAGAGGGACTTATGCTGGACTTTGGGGGAATTTTGTTTCTATATTAGTGAACATGGGCTTGTGGACCAGAACAAACAGGTGCTTACGGATCTCTGCTGAGATCTCTGAGCTTGCTATGCCCCAGGTATCTCCACAAACCCTCTAGTGGCTAGGTTTCTTCCCTTTCGTGGCCTCATAGTGGCCATTGGGGTCCCTCTCCTACTGGCTCCCTATTCCATCCTATTTCTAACCCAGCAAGTAAGCAACATGGCCAATCCACTACTAACCAGGTTCTGATTCAGTACCAAACCATTTCCAACCTGGAGGATGACGACTCTGATAATCCCCCTTTATAAAACAAAATGGGGAAGAGGTAGGGCCTAGGAACCATGGGACCAGGAGGAACAGGCCTGGAACAAGAGTGGGGTCAAGGTGTGTCCAAAGCCCAGGAATCTCATCCTGGTGGGGACTCCCCCCCATGCCCCAGGCCTGTGCCCTCCACCTTTGCCTCACCAGAGAAGGAAGGTCATGTAGCAGGTAGCCAGGTTAAACTTCTTTTCCCCATATTAGGTCATGTAAATGAGGTATCCCCAGCGCTGTGGCTACAGCCAATACACTCACTCCAGTAGCCCCTACTTACACCCCAAAGGTTTAAATTGTCTTTGTCTCCCCCCACCCCCATAAACTGAACCATTCTCTGAAGCTGTTTCTGGATGTGTGTTTGTTGCCCTCAGACTCACTTCAGATCACGATACTGCCTGCACGCACCCATGGCTGCCTGGCTAAGCTTCCCTCCCTCCAGTCCAGCCCCAGTGAGCATTGGACATGAGCTGGGCAGTGGCAAGGAAAGAAATCATGTCAAAGATAGTATGTGGGTCAAACATCTCTCTCATGGTAGCCAGGAAGGGAGAGAGACAGAGACAGACAGACAGACAGGGACAGAAAGAGACAGACATACATGAGTACATTCACTTGCTCACACACACAGAGAGAGAGAGAGAGAGAGAGAGAGAGAGAGAGAGAGAGAGAGAGTAAATGATGAATCTATCTAGTGAAACTTGGCTCTACCGCCGGTAGTCTACCATCTCCCGAGAATACCATCAAAACAAGGCCCATGAGAGTGCTCAGCAAGTGAAGGCGTCAGCCAAGCCTGACAACTTGAGTTCTATCCCAGGGACCCGCACAGTTAGGAGAGAACCAAGTCCCATAAGTTGTCCTGCTTTCCACGTGAATAAAATGGAGCTTACATGCGATCACGCACACAGACGCTCACCCACGCACATACACACATTGATAAAATAAGTACCCGTGTTCAAAAGGGAGGTTGCTGTCTGTTCTCTCCAAGATCTCCCTACAGCGAGAGCTGGTGCTGGGTTCCTAGATCTGAAAGAACCAGCAGCCTGCCTCCTCGTCAGCAGATACCTGGCGCCAGTCTACCTTGGTTTTAGCTGCTGTTTTATCACTTTCTGAAGAACGAAGCATGGATCATCTGGTTTCCATGGTGACCCTTAACCAACAAGACAATTCAAGGAGTGTCCTACTCTACCCAAGTGCGCTATGGAGATACTCGTCAACCTCAAGCAAAAGTAAGTACTCTGAGTTGGCAGACTGAGTCCATGGGTCTCCCTCAAGATGCGAGGAACTCACTGGGGTCTATGGCTGATTGTTTCTGTGAGTGTGAAGGTGTGTGTTGGTCAGAGGCCAACTCTGGGGAGTAGTCCTAGAGCAGTCCAACTGGTTTTATTTCTTTTAGTAGAGCATCATTTTTAAATTCTTTCTCTTCACCTAAGTAAGGCAGTCTATCTTGGTCACGTCGGCCCCACCCCCAACCCAGGCCCATTGGTTACCCACAGGTCAGATCCACCTTTCCCCCTGTTCTTTAACACTTTCAGCCCCTTCAGGTCATCTCTGGATCCAATTGTTGCTGCTGTTGGAGTGTTGACCTACCTTCCTGGGTTGATCCCATGCAGGTCTTGTGTAGGTAACTGGCGGCTTGGATGAGAATGGTACCCATAGGCTCATGTTTGGATGCTCGGTCCCTCGTTGGTGGACTACCTAGGAAGGATTAGGATATGTGACAATGGGAGTGGGCTTTGAGACCCCTCTTTCTCTCTCTCTCTCTCTGCCTCCATCTTGAGGATCAGATGTAAGCTCTCAGCTACTGCTCCAACATCATGCCTACATGCCTGCCACCACGCTTCCTCCCGTGATGATCCTGGGTTGATCCTCTGAAACGGAAAGCAAGCGCACAGTGAGCTGCTTAATTTCTGTAAGTTGCCTTGGCCATGGTATCTCCTCAGAGCCCTAGTAATCCTGAAGCAGTAAGTTCAGCTGCCGTGAGTTCACTATTGCAGTACCCATGTTGGATCCAGAAGACAGCATTCCACGGAACTTCTGATCCGACCATTCTCACATTCCTTGTTCCTCTCCTTCATCAAGGTTCCTTGAGCACCCAGTCTTCCCTTTTGAAACAAAGGCTCACACTGGCTCAGAACTCTCTTAGGCTACACTGGCTGGCCAGGTAGTTGAGATTACAAGTGTGTCTCTTCATGGTTTTTAACTTCTTAATTTTTTTCTGAGACGGGGGTCTCACTGTGTGTTCTGGTTGGCCTCAAACTCAGAAAGACCTTCCTGCCTCTGCCTCCCAAATACTGGGATTAAAGGTGTGGGCCACCATGACTGGACCCATGCCCAGCTTTTAAAATGTGGGTTCTGGGAATTGAACTCAGAACTCAGGTCTCTATTCGGCTTGCTAGGTCTGAGCTTTACCAACTGAGCCATCTCCTTGGCCTGCATGGATGATTCTTCTCCATGCGGTCAAATGTATGATAGGACCAGTAAGATAAAGATTAGGGCGGGGCTGGGGGCTCCTTAGGGAAGGTCAGCAGGGAGTACTTTGTGACCCCATATTCTGGGTTCCCAAGCTGCCCCAGTCACAGAAAGAAAGCATTCTGGCTGAGCAGGGTTTCCCTTGAGGCAGCACCAAGAGACAGAGGAGAGTCAGCTCAGTACCTGACAAGGAGAAACTCCCAAGGCACCTTGTGTGTGTGTGGGGGGGAGGGGGAAGTGAGGTGGCTGTATACCCAAAAGTGTGCATGCAGATCAGAGGTGAATTTAGTCTCTTCTGCTGTTACCCATCTCCATCTTGTATTTTGAGACAGAGCATCTCACCGATCCTGGAGCTGATTGGCTAGGCTAGCCGGCCAATGAGCTCCAGGGATTCAAATGCCTCCCATTCCCTCCAGCCCCCACTAGAACTGGTGTTATAGGTGCTGAGACCTCATACTCAGCTTTATAAAACATGGGTGTTAGGGATCTGCTTGACCCTTGCCTGCACAGCACTTTCCAGACTGAACCATCTCCCTGCTCCCCACTAGGTGCCTTGCTATGGAGAGCTGCCTGGCTGGTATTCTCAACATGAAAGGGATTAAAAATAAGCTGCTCTCCACCAGTCTAATCAAGTAGAACTCCAAAGGCCCCCAAGCAGGGCATCTGGCCTAATTTCATGTTCTACCCAACACTAATGATGTTCAGTCTGCCAAGTAATAATTCACATTGAAAATAGACTTCAGAGACCTCTATGACCCACCAGTCTTGGTTTGGGAGGCTGAGTCCCACTGAGCCTCAGAATGAAGTCGATCTGGCATACGATGTCAAGTGGCCCCAGTTAGATGGCACTTCCTTATGATTGAAAACATTGCTCTGCAGTTGCCAAGAGAGTAGATACACCAATTGGACATTGGTGGCAGGAAAGAGACTGTCACCATGCCATCCTGAGCCAGGTGGGCACACAGAGGGGGCTCTGAGAGGATGCGGTGGCATCTGGCCCTGCAGAACCAAAGACCGTAAGGCAGAGGAGACTAGGAGAGAGCAGGGGAAGGCACAGGGCCTCTAGATCCAAAGGATGGCTGTGACTCAGGTCTGCCTTTCACTAGCTATAGAAGCCCAAACCTGGGCTGAGGAGCACTCGCTTGATAAAATGCTTACAAAAGGACCTAGGTTCTGAGCCCAGTGCTGAAGAGAGCCGGAAGCAGAGCCTACGTTAGGAGTTCCAGGTCAGTGAGAGTCTTGACATTAAAAATCGGGGAAGGGGCTGAAGAGATTTCCCAGTAGATAAAGCTCTTGCCAGTAGATAAACCTTGAGGACCAGAGTAACAGAAGGGTCTGCAACCCAAGATTTCCTCGGGTGAAATAAGAAGCTAGCTAGCCTGAACACAGAGGCCAACAAGAAACCCTGTTTCAAACAAGGAAGAAGGAAAGGACCAACACCTAAGTCTTTCCACTGACCTCTACACATAAACCCAATGGAATATACACATGCACGTGCATGTGCACGAGTGCACGCACACATACTCGTGTGCACACACACATAAGCACGTGCAAATGCCTTTTTTTTTCCTTGTTTTTTCAAGACAGGGTTTCTCTGTATAGCCCTGGCTGCCCTGGAACTCACTCTGTAGACCAGGCTGGCCTCGAACTCAGAAATCTGCCTGTCTCTGCCTCCCAAGTGCTGGGATTAAAAGCGTGCGCTACCACTGCCTGGCCCAAATGCCACTTTTCATTGTTCTTTGAACTCACCTGTGAATTGAGATTGGCTTTCAGAGAGCTGTGTTAAAGAAATGAAATGAGATATAGCAAGAGCATCTACAGAGACAGGGCAGAGAAGCGCTCAGGGGCTTCCTTGGATGGGCTGGGGACAGATGGTCTGCTGGACTCCCATAGCATGATGCTGAAGGAGGGGGACACACTTGGACAATGTCCTTCCTCAAGTATCAATGCTCCATGTCCTTCACGTACAGCTGTGACTCTGTCTACTGGGGTTAGGGCTCAGTAAACCAAAGCAGCCTTGCGAGCATCAGCCAGGGAGCACAAAGCCCCACCCCTCCCAGACTAGCTGGGTTCCAGTTGTGTGCGAGTGAGAGGGGTGGGGGTGGGGGAGGCCGAGAAAGACAAAGCTCCAAGCATCTTCCGGTGCATTTTAATCAAAATTCCATCATCACAAGAGCTCTTGTGGCGTACAATGTTACGACGGGCACGTCAAGCTGGTCCTATAAATGGAACATCCATGGATCTGCACTTCAAACATGTATGAAAAATAAAATATATAATATTTATCGCTTTATAAATTTCCCCACCGAACCACTCTCTTTAAAATAAATTATGATCTATGATGCAGCCTGGAGTCACTAAGCAAGTAGCAGCCAAATGACACCCGAGTCTCCAGTTCCGGGGGGAAATACTCGATGGGGGACAGTCAGATGCTCACAGGAACCAATGTGGCTTACAGAACAAGCTCACTCTTCACAGTGGGCTGAGCATCAAAAGGAGGGAGGCTTTTAATGGCTGTTCATCTTTCGTGGGGAATAAAGTAAATCCCCAAACCACACGGAATGTTGTAGAAGCTGCAAATGAACTTTTGGCACCAGATGAGAAGAGCAGCTTTTCAAAGCCAACCCAGCAATGATCCTTAGAAATGTGGGTCTGAGAGGTGGACAGCATGGGGAGGCTGAGGGGGACCTTCTCCACGGAGGGGTGTCTGTTTTGGGGATGCTGGGGATTGTCTGGGCAGCTGGCCCTCCACCAACTGCAATTCCCTCAGAGGGAAAGACCAGAGTACACATGACACCGAGGGAGAGGCCCTGTTTCAGGGGAGGGTAGCTTCTGTGCACTATGTTCAGTCAAAAGCAGGGATGTGCTACACACACAAGGGACCTAGGCCACCCCAGTAGGATGACCGTACAGCCATCAAAGGGGACAGACAGGAAGCACACATGAGACACCAAGGATCCAAAACGACAGGCAGGGCTGGGCTGCATTAGCATTTACAGGGACTGGTGGAGAAGCTCACAGACTTTACTAGAAACCCCAGTAGGAAGGGGCTCAGGACTCTTCCTAGGGATTGTGTCACTACCCCCCACCCCCAAAAAAACCAACAACAACAACAACAACAAAACAGTAAGGAACAAATGAGCCTAAGACAAAGGTGGCCACACAGCCTGCCTTAGAGGCTCAGGCTCTTTTCTGTGGAGGCCAGAGGTTTTAGTTGAACTGGGGAATAGATGGCCTTGAACTCCCCGGAACAGCCCAATCCTGGCCTTTGGGACAGGGAGAAGGTAGCTACAAATCCAGGAGACGTTCTTCACACGTCTCCACAGGCCACTTGGAAGCCCCTCCAAACACATCGACATTGTTGTCCACCCATGGGATGATGTTTCCAGGCATGTTTGTGGAGCAGTTGGCAATGTTGATGATTTCTTGCGCTCGGAGGACACGGTCCCATATGTTGAACTGGCTAAGTTCTCCAACAAAGGCCTGTGTGGCATCAAATCTGCCCCCCACAGTGTCCTGGAAAGCAGAAATAGGCACTTTGGGATAGGTTCACAAGCAGAACTCGCCTCCTGATTCTCCAGGACCATGTATTCTACAGGTCGTGAAGCGCCATGGCATTTGAGGCCTTGGAAATGGCTTTAATCATGCCACCCATTTTACACAGGAGAAACTGAGGCAGAAGGGAGGGCAGCTGCCTAAAGCCTGACTCTCAGCCCCTTTCAGGGAAGAAGCAGTGGACCTGAGGAAGGAGGCCATGCATGAGACTGCAAGCCCCCCAATTGCTCAGTGATCACTATGCTAGCTCTTCTCTGCCCAGGACCCGCTGGCTTCTTTGTCACCTCTCACCTGGATAGCAAGTGTCCCAGATCATCTTCCCATGTCCCCCACAAACATACTAGATGTTCCCTATGTGGCCGTTGGTAGATTCTGGGACCCTGAGCAAAGAGTTCCAGGGGGATGTCAGACCTACCACTGTGTACCAGGCAAGGCCAAATGCAGGGCCTCACAGGGACACTAGGGATGCCTTCCTATAGTGTTTGTCCCACAAGGCAGCTGGACCCGAGCCACTAGATGATCCCATGACTACAAGGACATTCCCACAGCTCTTTGTCATCACAGCCAGGGAGCTTGGTTGTCAGGACACAGTGGCAGGGTCTGGGAGACAGATACCTTGGGCAAGAGCACCCGTGAGAGAGTACCCACCTGCTCCTGCCCCAGGATGAGCACGCCCCCTGGCTTGATGGGGTGCCAGGGTGCCAGGTTCTCCCCAGTGCCCAGCTTCTCCCCATCCTGGAATGCTTCCCACATGCCGTCTCGGGTGGTCCAGGTGATGCAGATGTGGTGCCACTTACCATCACTAACAAACAGGGGCAGCTGTGCGACCTGTGAATAGCAACGTGGAGGTGAGGACTTGCCAGGTCCGGATCCCATGGATTCCTCCAGGGAAGGGAATAAAATGTCACCTGGGTTACTCTTCCCATAGTCCAGGAGTCCTGCTGGGATTCTCTTTCCTGTCTTATGAGTGACACACCAAACCCCACTTGCTTATGTGTGTGACAATCAGGAGACTGGGCAAAGCCTCGGGACACTGGGCATTCTTGGTTCTGGGCCCGACTACCAACTCCTATGCTAGCCTGGACTCTGTGCAGAACCTGACGGTAGCACTAAGAGACGTGTGTGTGTGTGTGTGTGTGTGTGTGTGTGTGTGTACCAAGCCTTGCCTGTGTCAAGTAAAGATCAGGAGACCTCTATATGCATGTATGTGTCAGCACAGTATAGGAGAGTACACATACAGACCACACACTCAACTACAGGCAAGCCCCAGGAGCCTGTGAGCACAAGGCTATGCTGTTGTTACTGTTGGTCTCTTAGCAACGAAGTCTCCCTCCCAGGAACTGGATGTTTACAAGAGGTCTAAAGGGAGAGAAAACAAGACTCTCAGGGATTAGAGTTATTTAGAATACATCCTTGGCTCAGGAAAGCTGTTCCTGCTAGAAGCCTGGAAGGCTCACTCCATTCCATGGAACTGCCAACAGCTCCTCAGTGCTCCCAAAGAAGAGAAACTCCACCCAGTGGCAGTTTGATAAAGCTCACAGACAGGCAAGGGTCTTTTCTTCACCCATTCATCCCAAATGGAGGCTGGGACAGCCGTTCACAGGCTGGACTAAGGACATTCTTTTATCGTGTTGGATCTGACTTTAGGAGTAAAGTTTGATTCGTCTGTTTTTGTTTAAAGACAGAGTTTGCTGTGTGACACAAGCTGGCTTTAAATTCAGTCATCCTGCATTAGCTTCCCAAGCTCTTAGAAAGTGTGCTGCCATGCCCAACCAGGTGACTGAGTGGTCAGAGGCTCAAAACCAGTCTTCCAGGGAGATCATAGTCCTTACTGCCTGTGGAATCAGAGCATCTGCTCTGATCAAGGTCATCTGAGCAAGGTCATGGAGCAGAAAGAACGGTCGCTAGGAGCTGAGAAGGGCAGGAGTTGACAATGGTGCTTACAATGGTTGACTACAATGGGAGAGCGTGGCAGTGAGACTGTTTTATATGTTGATCGTGGTGTGATTGTACAGCTGTCTGCATTTGCCAAGGCCAGCTCAAGCTGAAATGTACATTTAAAAGGTCAGTTTTGCCATGTGTACATTTTATCGCAATAAACACGATCCCTTTAAACTCTATGTCCACACTCTCACAGGTACCGTCGACCAGAGCCACAAAGGCTGCCTCTCTATGTGGGGTCCTGACTTCCTACTCCTTCCACTCCTGTGACACAGGGATCCTCAAATGCCTGCTATTGTCCAGACTCAGAGCTAGGGTCTCCATAGGCTGCAGATATCCTCTGCCACCCCTATCCCATGGTCAGCCATTCCTCTGGAGAGGAAGTGCCTCCTTCATGCTGAGGAGGGCAACCACCACACTCCTAGTCAGTAGCTGAAACAGACTGGCTGGTCAGGATCTGCTCTGTGTGCTACCGAAAGCCAGCAAGCACTGACTTCCTCCAGTGTCTACTCCCCTGGACACCAGGGTGAAGTTCCAGCAGGCCTCACCTTGTCGTTGATGAGCAGCTCGATGGGATTATTACCCCACTCTATCAGCACAATCTCATTGGCTTGCCCTGGCACAGCATAGGAGAATGGCGTGCCGATGCCTGGCGAGGCGCTGGACCGCAGCCACAGGCAGATGGTAAAGGCGTACAGCTCAGGCAATGTCTTCTTGATCTTGCCATACAGGTAGTTTGTGCGGAGAGGAAGGGACACTTTGAATGCATCTGGTGACTTGAATGCACTGTTGCCTGGGTGGAAGGAAGAGCGTTTATAGTAGGGAAGTCTGGCCAAAATACTTCTCACCAGGACCCATGACTCAGGCAGACCTGGAGCACTCGAGCTCCTGGTCAATGTGCCCACACCCAGCAGTCCTAGCACAGTCTCTGACTCCTAGAAGCTTACACTCTGGTGGGAAATCAGTCCAAAGACAGTACAAGGGAAAGAGGGAAAGGGGGCGGGGATTTCCTCTAGGAGGACAGTGGGCAGAGGAAGTAAAGAATCACGGAAAGCCTGTGACATGAGAAGACCCGTGGGTGAGAATCCAGGCAGAGGTACTGGCAAGTACACGGCCTCCAAGATGCTCTCGGAGGTGTGAAAGGAAAGGGATATTTTCTGAGAAATAGACACCGTAGAGAACTTGTCTCTGGCTTTTCTGTTCTTTTCTTCTTTGAAACAGTCTCATTGTATAGTTTTGCCCTGTAATTCCTACTCGGACCAGCGATCCTTCTGCCTCTGCCTCCTAAGTGCTGGGATTGAAGGTGTGCACCCCCATATCCAGCCTACCTCCATCATTTAGGATAGGAAAAGAGGCCTCAGAGCTAGACATGTCCCAGCAGCTAAGAGCACTTGCTGCTCCTCAGAGCACTCTGGTTTGATCCCCGGTATTCATGTGACAATTTCCAACCATGTGAACCTCCAGTTCCAGGGGATCTAATGCTCTCTTCTGGTCCCCACACACAGCATACATACATACGCCTATGTGCATATCCATACACATAAAACAAACAAACAAAAAAATGAAGAGACCTCTTCATTCCTATCAAGGCCTTGCTATGTAACCTGTAGCCCAGGTTGTGTGATGTACACCACCACAGCCTGCAAGAGGCGTCTTTGAATCCACAAGTAAACCAGACAAAAACAAAACCACCCAGCTCTGGTTCTTTCTGATCTCCACTGAGCTTCATAGTCTCAGTGACTAGAAAGGGGAGGAAGGGTTTAGAGACATTGGATTTAATTTTCTTGATCTTCCTCAACCAAGTCTTATTTCCTTCCATCTTTCCTTGAACGCTCCATCCTTCTGTCTTCTTTCTTACAGGCAGGCTCTGAAGCCCAAGGGACCAGAGCTTGGGGTTGGAATGTCTCCCAGGACCTGAGCACTCGATTAACATGTGTGGACGAGTGAGCCTGCATCACTTGCCATAGTCAATGAATACCACTGCTCAGGCTTGAGGTTTCGACAAGACAGTTTTCCTCAGAAGTGAGTTTGTCTTAGTCCCCGCTGGGAAACCCTTTGCTCCTGACATAGCCTTTCCTTCTCGAGAGAGGACTGCATTGCTGGACTGTTTTCTGGAATGTGGCATGGGGGTGGGGGAGACAGATGCATGCAGAGGTGCTGCCCCCTCAGGCTAACACCTGGTCAGACCTTTAGACCTTCCAGACCTTACTGGTAGTGGTAAGACCCCCTCCCCCATGTCCCCCCATCTCAGGCTGTCCTCATGTACACGGCATTTCTGAAGTCTTTGAAAACTCTTACATGGCCTGGAACTTTCAGCATCAGCTCGATTTTAGCTCAGATTAATGTAACAGTTGTGTTACCCAAAGTTTGCAGGAAACAACATGATTCTGTGAGTGGCCGTAATGACAGCTCTCCTTGTACATAAGGATCAGACCCTGCCAGTGAAGGAACCTCAGTTCCTCATTCATTCAACAACTACTTACTAAGCACCGTTAAAGGGCCAGTCAGACAACCGTCCTCCATCATGACGTTCCAAAATTGAAAAGCCCCAGGGCTCAGGCCTTATCTGAAGAGGTCTCTTGAACAGCCCAGCAGCACAGTCCAAGGTCACCTTTCTGGTCTCTCCGGTTTCCCAGCTAGTGTGTGCTCCTGCTTCTGTGGTTATGTAGTCTCCCCGATTCATCCTGACCTAGTGTGTGCTCCTGCTTCTGTGGTTATGTAGTTTCCCTGATTCATCCTGATCTCCTATGGTAGGCATCTCTCAAAACAAGCTGTAGGCTATGGAGTACCTATCCGGACTTGGAGACCTGACTGTCTCAAGCACCTGAAGAAGCAAGCCACCGTAAAAGCAAGGGCTTGCCCCTCATTATGTTGAAGAAAAATACAGAACCAAACAACACCCACTCCAGTTTTGTAGGTTGTACTGTTGTTGAGGCTTCAGAGAAACGACTTATCCAAGGTCACCCGGCTACTGAACCAACAGGACCAGAAGTCCCTCCTTCCACTACACTGGTGCTTAGTCTTCAAGTGGCAAATGGCTGTGTTCTTAATGAAGGCATCATTATCTAATAAGGAGAAATGGCTTCTATGCTTGAAGGTGGGCAGGCTTGCCAATTTAATAAGACTCAGGGTCGGTAATATCATTAGGTGGGTGACAACAGATAGGTTTAATTCGAGCCGGGAGAACTGAGAGGCAGAGAAGGGGGCTCTAGCCTGACAACTGGTGCCCTTTATTTGAATAAAGCAGCTTGGAGGTTCAGAGCAAACTTAGTTAGAACCAATTAAGGAATTAAAAGGCTTGACCAATAAATCAGAAACTGCAGGCGGTGGACAAGCCTAAGGAGGGGGTGGGCAGCCTGGGGCTTTGAAGGAGGACGCTCTGGTTTCTCATTGCTAACGCAGATTTCAGCACCCAACCAGCTGCACCTGGCCTATTGGCCCAGACTCTGAAGCCTTTACAAATGAACAGGTCTTGCAGACAAGAGAAATGGGTATACTGGGGACATGGGTGCTGTCCCCACCCATGCTGGGCTATAAAGAGCTTCATGACCAGTAGGGTTAAAAGCCCATTTCTTCTCTGGGATCGCTACTAAACCTCTCAGATCTGCTGAGATTGAAAGCATCATCATTACCTGCCACGGATACCTGTTGCAGGGCTAATGTAAGACACAGAACCTACAGCTAAGCCTCTGGCTCGGATCTGATGTAGCGTGATGGACCAAAGGACAGAAACTCCCCAGAGCCTTCCTAACCGGCCACATGCTTGAGCCTCTGTGGGGCTCGGCTGGATGCTTCTAAGGAACCTGGTGGGGTTCCAGCTCATAGTGCACTTTGGGGGCTGAGCATTTACATACCCTTCTACAGTGGACATAAAGCAGAATGAGCAGAAACTCGGAAGTGCCCAGCAACAAATGGCTTACCAGATGGTCATTTCCCTTTAAGACTCATTCCAGAATTGAGTAGGTGGAACACAAGGAAAAAGTCTAGCATTCCTGTGGTGGGGGAGTCAAAGGGAAGTCTGGGACTGGAGATGTCTCAGCAATTAAGAATACTGTTGATCTTGCAGAGGACCTAGGCTCATTTCTCTGCACCTATAGGGAGTTCACAATCATCTGTAACTCCAGTGCCAAGGGATCCGACATCCTTTCTGGGCACCAGGTGTAAATGTAGCATACATATGCATGTAGGCAAAATATCCATGTACACACACGCACAAGCATGTGTGTGCATATGCGTGTGTGGTATGCAGCTCAGTGGCTCCTCTGAACCACTGCTGTACAGAGGCTTGGCTCTTGTTAGCTCAGCATCCTGTGGCCTGTTCAGCTGTGGGCTTTCAGTGAGAACTAAGGGACAAGAATGTGGGTGTCAGAACCAGCATGGCTGGCCTGAGCCCTGACTGTTCCTTCTGGTTTAAGACAGGTGGGAAAACTTCTAAGTACAGCAGCGGGCTTTTCCACTGGCCTGGAGTTCAAGAACAGATAATGGAGAGGCTCAGGCTTCTTTAGCAAGTCTCCATAAAGGAAATTGGCCTGCCTGGGAAATGAGCATTTCCTCATCTGTGAAATGGGTAGTGTGTTCAGCATACTGCCTGGTACTAGGTCCAGTCTCTGGATTTATACTGACCTGCCTCCTTGCTGGCAAGCTGAGCACTGTGCCAAGGGAGGCACACAGCCACCAAGTCTCCTCTGGTTCTAGTTACCCGTTTCAGTCACTTATTGCTGTTCTCACCCCATGGCCCCATGCCTCCCAAGGATCCCCTGTGATTGTGTGGGGGAGGGAGGACTCTGCTCTCCCTCTTGTCAAGAAAGAATCAGAGGCAGTTGCTTTGCCTTTGGAAAGAGCTGAGACCCAATGCATCTTCCAATGTCACCTAGCAGTAGAAGTAAGACAGGGAAAGAGCTGTTTTGAACACTCAAGAATCAATGTCAAGTCAGAGATGGCAGCACACGCCTGTAATCCCAGCATCTGAAGGCTGAGGCAGGAGGATGGCAAGCTGAAGGCCAGGTTAGGCTATATAATAAGATGCTGTTTCAAGGAGGAAGAAAACAAACCAGAATCTAAGTCAAATAGGTAAGCAGCCTCCTTGTCCCTGTGTAAGAAAAGCAAGGGAAATAACAGAGAACAGGAAAGGGATGTGGGAAACTGGGGACTGAAGGAACAATAGCCCATTACCTCATGCCCTCCTCCACCTGACCCTTCTGTTCACCAGACTGTTTTCTATTGGACGGTCTCCTGTCAATCGTGACATTGAACTTGCCTTTGTCATCGTAGTAAATCTGAGATTCTAATTCTATACCCTGCACCACCAAACCTGAAACTCCACAGGCCACCCAGAGAGTTAGGGGTTGAGGCTACAAACTGAAGCATTTAGGACCCTTAATCTCTTCTTCTGTCTCTCTCGGGAGAATCTTCCCTAACACAGCATGAGGTGGAAAGATGAACAGAATCTGCTGCCAGGACTAGTTAAAAGGAGACTGAACTGTCCATCCAGCAGGAGGTCAGAGGTCAGGCTCTTTATCCAAGCTGGTCCTGAGTTCCTTCATTTTCCCAGGGGTGATGCTGGTAGGGCTGGGAGCTAATCCCCATGAGCCGTCAATCTGTGTCATGCACACAAACATCTAAGGATCATCTCCATGTTGTGCCACTACCATTGCTCCCCTGCTGTCCATAAGTGGAAATCCTAGCTCTGCCTAAGTGGTAAAAAGGAGACCACTCTCTGACAGAGCATCAGGCCCACGGCACCTACCCCTCTCCAGCTCGGTCACCCTCTGCAGCAGCGCATTCAGTGTGCTCTCTGTCTTCTGCCGGTGAGCTGAGGTCTCGTTGTGGAGCAGGGACTTCTCATCTTCCAGCTCAGCCACCTTGCGTAGCAACTGCCTCTCCAGCTCCCCAAGCCTCCGCTGGAGCACCTCTCGAAAGTCGCTTGGCAGCCCGGTATTAGACACATTGGTGCGGAGCTGGAGCTTTGGGGGGGAGGAGGGGGAGAGATATTCAGGCCAGCTGAATAGAAATCGTGGCACGCAACTCCAGTGACCCAACTGCACAGCAAGGGGCTTCCAAAGCAGCATCAAATTGTGCCAGTGGCTCAAAAGAGGACATTTTACTGAGGCCTTTTTTTTTCCTCCCCCCGGGTAGGGAAAGGCTTTCAAAGTCAGACAAAAATTACTTCCCTGCCATATTTGAAACTTGTGAATCTCACTTTCTCCTCTTGTAAAAGCTTTTCTCCTCTTACCGAAAAGCCTAAAAAATTTAGCCAACATCTATAATTCTATGTCATATAAGCCCAAAACACAGGCAAGATTTCATTCAAACAGTTAATCAGTGGTACTCAAAGCCAGTGAGCTTTCATCTAGAAACGAACACGGTCCCCAAGTTCCAAAATGGTACAAGGGCAAACGGGCTCCAAGATATTCCTGGAAAAGAACAGGTACAAGACCGTGCTAAACCCCAGACAGCTCCGTTTTTAATGTATCCAAACCCTCACTTCCTATTTCTCTCACTCCTCTGCCATCACGCTGGCTCCGAGGCAGCCAGCCACCCTCAGCCACGAGCCCTTGGCAAGCTCCTGAATCTCTGTGTCCCGGTGTTCCAGATTATAAACTGTAGAGAACTGGACCTGCCTCGTGCTATTCTCTATTACAAGGGTTAAAATTAAATAATCTGCCTGAGTCACACTTAGAACTCAAGAAGTGTCAGCTCTCAGTAATCATGACTCATGGGATCCACAGATGCTGGAAATACTGTATATAGCAACCACGCCAAAAGAAACACTCCGATAACTTAGCAATAATTAACACCTGTAATCTAAACCTCATTTTTTTGCTAATAGGTATTTTTGATAAACGCTGTTAACAGAAGTGTCCACACTTCTTAAACAAGGTGGGAAGTAAGATGAAAATTAATTGACGATTTCTCCCCCAAAGTTCCAAACTACCTACGGGAGAAGATAGCGGGATAAAGTCCGTTCCCCTAAAGCCATAGCTAAGGGCACCTTTAAAAAAAAAAAAAAAAAAAAAATTCTGACTCGCTGAATAGAGGCGTCTTTGAGGTTAATAAGGGGCTTGTTCACATTCTGGGGTCGCTGGCTTTCCCCCTCCACTCTCCTGCAGATCAGTCAAACCCATTCCTCCCACACCCCGACCCAATTTGTCAAAGAAAACACCAGATGCCCAGGGGCAGCTGACCTCCGGTGGCAGGCTCAACACAGCCAGCGGGAGCGTGTCCCGCTTCCGAACGCGGAGGTTCATCGCAAAGAGGAAACAAGCTGGGGTCACAGGGTATTGCCCTCCAGGCCTGATGGTCAGGGTTCTTTAGACAAAAACCTCGATAAGTTCCCGGTGAGTCTAGTGGGTAAGTCCCCGCGCGCGACGGGAGGGAGATGGGGGTGGGGATTTCACCTTTCCCATCGAAGGAGGGGGCAGAAGAGGACAGAAGAAGGGAGGCCATCCCAGTAAGGTCCAGAGCAGGAGCGAGACTTGCACCCCCGAACTGAGCTCTCCCCGTGGATGGGGGAGGCCAGCCAGCCCACGTATCCGTTTCTCCCGCACCCTCCGTGCCACGATCCCGGGGACCACCACCCGCTAGATGCCACCGTGCGCAGCTACCTCGAGGCTCTCCAAGCGGTCCTTGAGGGTCTGCAGCGAGCGGCTAAGCTGCTCCACGACGTGGCCCGGGTCCCGCGGCAGGTCGCCCATGGTGTCCTTGCCCGTGGCCCCCGTACCGCGCGCCTTGCCGCCTGCCAGCCCCTCACAGCGGGCCAGCTTGCCGGTGAGCTCTCGGATGGCTTCTCGCTGGGCACCCAGCGTCTCCTTCTGCTGCACGACGGTCTCGCGCAGCTGCAACACAGCGGCTCGCAGCTCCTCCTCGGGGCTCAGCGCGCCTCCCTGCATGGGCATCGCGGGCAGCGGGCAGCCGGCGCGCGCCGCTTCGGGGGGCAACGCGGTGCACACGAAGCGACTGCCAGGTATCGGGCTGTCCTGGGCTCGGCAGGCGGCCACGGCGAGCGCCACACCGGCGGTCAGCAGCGCCAGCATCTCGCTGACCTGCGCGCTCACTTGAGCATGGGTTGCTGGCTTGCCGTCTGGGTGCCTTCGCGCGGCCGGCTACGTCTGTCCGAGCGCGGCGCTCGAGGGAACCGCGTGCAGCGCGGAAACGGCAGCACAAGCGCCGCCTGCCGTCGCAGAAAGCCACTCTCCGCTCTGCGCGGCGTTCTGGCCTGGGCTCAGCCCGCGCGCCCTTTCTTAAGCTTGGAGGGTGGGGCCACAGGCGCGTGGGGCTCGCGCCGCGCTCTCTGATTGGTCCGCCGCCGTTTACGTCACGAGGAGGGCGGGGCGGGGCGCATCTCTAAGCTGGCCGGGGCGGCTGGGCTCTATCGTGGGCAGGGATCCCCAAGGCTCCTTCGGAAAGGAGAACTAGGCTTCGGAAACGGTCGTAGAAAGCGTTGGCTCGCCCCTCACGGTGAGAGAAGCCCCGGGGACACCTTGACGCCCACGATGAGAGGTGTCGGAGCGGCTTCCGGCTGAGAAACCCTGACCGAGGTGACTCGACTTGCCAAGGAGGAATTCTCCCAGCGGTACTCGAACCAGGTTCTTCCACGCGAGCCACCCCCGCGGCCCGCGTGGGTTTTCTCGTTCTGGTGCGGGAAGCACGACGGTCGCTTGCAGAGGCGGACAATCTGTAGGCGGCTCCAAATCCCAGGCCAAACCCCAGAGAACTCAAGGGGGAAAACAAAACAACAACAACAACAACAACAACAACAACCAAAAAAAGACCCCTCAGGCCAGCAGGGACAGAAATGAGTCCTGGATGCTGCAAGAAAGAAGCGGATGCCAACACAGGAGACCAGGAGCCTGTTGTCACGAGTTCACGCAAAGGTTCTTGTGCGGGGACCATATCCTTCTAGGCATGACCTTATTTATTTAGCATGGCCTCGGTTTGATGAGAACATCCAACCGGAATAAAAATGATGAGGCCATGGCGTAGATTGGTGCCCCGTTCTTTTTAATGGGGGTGGAGCTCAACAAGTCCACTTTACACCTGGAGACTAGTATCATCAGATTCCTGGAATGAACCTAATATTAATACCCAGAAATCCCTCGAAAAGATAGGAGGGTGTTATTTCAAAATCTTACCCATGACTTACAAGTTCAGAACGGTTAGACACTTAACAGACTGAGCTGGTTTACTGTGAATTAAAAATGAAAAAATAAAGTTCCCTCTTTTTAAAGAAATCCCGTTGCAAGGTCATTAATCACATTATCCATTCTACCAGAAACAAATGGATTTGTCACTTGTGCACAGAAGCTGGGGTTGATTCTGAAAACAAATCGTATCAAAATAAATGAATTATTATGATAATACAAAACAGACTGCAGTGATTAATCTCTAGGAACCAAATTCTGACCTGTTTTGCACTTCAAACAATAGCTTCAGTTATGTAAACAGTTGTGCGATTTTCAAGGACAGTGTTGCTAAATTATAAGGAACTTCTATTCATGAAAAATCTCTTCAAGGATTAAAACCTACAGCCAGGAAATTCAGTCTTCACAGGATCCAGAGGACACGGAAGCAAGGATGACCCAGGTAAAGCTGCTCATCAATGGAAAAGGTAAGGTGTAGACTGGGAGGGGGAGTGGTGAATACTGGACTACTGGCTTTGTTGGTCTACACTCATCACGAAGTTTCCCCTTGCTAAATTTGACCTTGAGTTTATGATTTCTTCCTATACCTTCTTTCTTTGGCTACATGGAAACTCAAAAGTTCAAATAAACCCACACGTACGCAAATTACAATCACGAAGGCAACAAGATCTCAAAACACTCTCTAAAATAGTACATTTTAGAGGGTACTCTAAGGTACCAAACCCAGGCATGTTCAGAATTACCCAAATATAGACGTGCTGCTTGAAGTTTCCACTCATAGGTTTGATGCTCTTTTACTCATAGGCCAGGGCAGATTTTAATTGGGTGTGACAATAGATTATCATTGTTCCTAGGTAGTTCTCTGGTCCTTTCATGACATGGACTAATAAATCATATTTGCAACTACTTGAAGCCGAAGCTTGTCCTTTTAATAATTTAAATCAAGTGTATTTCCAGAATTCTAATTTCCTCCTGACCAAAGAAGGTGATGTACAAGAAGACGTAAAAATAGCATATATCCCCAAAATAATTGCTCTTAGACTTCCTACAAGAGTTTCCACTCTGAGAAGTGATCAGCAAAGTTGCCAAACCCCAGATGGAAAGACCCAGGCATTGAGGATGTTATTTTTCCCTGGAGATGGTAAAATCACAGGACTTATGCTATTTGCAGTTTGATTTTGTTTTTCTGGTACAGTGGGAAAATCTGCTGGTTTAGGAATGAAGCGTTCCAGTCCCAATGCCAACTGTTACTAGCTAAGTGGTTTGGGGCAAGCCATTTTCTCCTCTTTGGACCTTGTAGGAAAGACGAGGCAATTAGCGTCAACTCTTTAATGGCCCTTCTGGCTCTTTTCAAGAGCCTGGTAGTTCCGGGAGGAAGGACTCTACTCTTCCACGTGATAAACATTACAAAACATTGGTTTTCTTCTGTGTGGGCTATGAACTGCCTGTAGCCTAGGCAGATATGGAAGGGCAGACTGGTTGTGTAAACAGCAGATAGACTTTCATACAAGGAGATGCTGTGGCAGTGGTTGTAACCTGTTCCTGACAGCATGGGATCTCTGCCTTGATTTCCTCCTCACAGCACAGAAACCGTCTACCTGAAAGATTCTGCACTCGTGACTCACGCTATGGCTGTGCAAGTGACAGAGCCCAGGGCCCACAGATTTCTCTGCTACTTGAGAAAGTCGTGCAGATCTGCAGCAGTGAATCACTGCCACCTAATCTCTTAGTGTAACCGATGCAGCAGCCTAGTAACCGCCCACTCATTCACTATGTCTGCTGGTCCCAGGTCAGCCGAGAGCCCAGTATGGACTTAACCCATGTGCTGGGAATCCTGATGAGCTCATTCTACCTCCATTTTACTGCCCCATCTGTTTGACTCCCTGGTTCTTCTCACATGCATTTTTATCTTGGTCTTCTGGGAAATGTGCTAATTTCCACCACGGTGTCAGAGGAACCCATCTTATACATCTTCTCTCTCTTCTGCATTTCCCCCTCTCTCAGCCACTTGGGAAGTCAAGAATGGGGGTGTGAGCTCAATAGCACAGAATTCAAGGACAGCTTCCTGCAAACATGACTCAGGAACTGTCCTCGGTGCTGAATTTCAGTCAGAGGGGAATACAGAATGGTGTGTGTGTGTGTTGCGCATGAGAGTGTGCGCATGGGATTCAATGCTGAAGGCGCTAAAGGATCCCGATTAATCCCCTGTAATACATAAAATGCTAATACCCTTTTATGAGTGTATTTTTCACTAGACCAGACTGCCCAATAAAACGGAAAGGGCCTTAGTTTGGAGTCAGGCAGCTTCTCGTTTCAGTCCCAGTTTTATAACTTGAGAGTGTAGTTTAACCTCCCAGAGCCTTAGTTTTCTCATTTCTAAAATTAAAAGTAAATTTATGAGCAAGCATTGTTTCTGGGCTTGTGTGAGACAGTGTTTCCAGACATGTTTAGCATATAGCAGGCACACAATAAATGCTAATTTACTTCTCTTTCTCTTTTCTCCACCAAGGCTAGGCCTGAATTATATAAATCCTATTTAAAAACAAAATTAAAATTTCCCCTTATTCTGTACATTATCCTTTAGAACTAAATACAGTAAAAGTCTAGGGCAGTACAAACCAGCTTCCTCAAAGAGATGAGAGTTGAGAACTCCAGAAAAAATGTAGAGATCTCAGAGAGTAAAAGATCTGTCTCTCTCTCTCTCTCTCTCTCTCTCTCTGTGTGTGAGAGAGAGAGAGATAAATTATGATGTTATAAGGATTTAATCACGTGAACTATTTTGCATTTATGCTAACTTGGTGTTTATGCAAAGGGACCCAACTAAAAGACTGACTGTATTTAACATTTCAGCAAATGAATTTAAATTGCTATGGGATGTAAAAGGAGCCTGCCCCCCTGATAAAGCAAATTTTTCTTTCTTCAGTGCATCTGGCTTCTCCCTGAATGATGTATCTCTGGTTTAATTTTGGAGCAAGTGATAGGAAACATTGACTTTCAGAAAATGTTCCTGTGCAAGGGCGTGTTCCAAGTGGGTAGACAGCCATGGTTTGGGGAAATGTCTTGTTAATGTAACGCCATGATTTCAACAAACAAATGAAGGCTCGGTGGTACCTTCTGATTTCTAGCAACAGAATAGATCACTAGAAGCCAGGAATAACAGATTAGCTTGGCTTCTAAAGGGAATGGACTCTGGACAGTGAGCTTGCTGGGAATGATGTAACTCAGTTGGTAGAGCACTTGCCTAATATAAAACCTGGAGCTTCACCCCAAGCACACACAAAAAAAGACCCCTTGATGTTGGTTTGCTTTGAGGAAATCGAAGAGCATAGTCTCTCAATCTCTCTATATTTGGAAACACTAGGGATAATGCTTCCTTTATATGCCTGTTTAAAAATTACAAAATTGGAACTGGGGAGGTGGCTGGTGGGGGAGGGGAAGGGGAGACTTCTGAATATGTAAATGTGAGGATCTGAGTTCGAATCCCTAGAACCCAGTGTAGTGTGCCCACAAGAAGATGAAGGGTGGAGACAGGAGACTCTCTAGAAGCTACCCTGACATGCACAGCAGGAAACAACAAAGAAGCCCTGCCTTGAACAAGGTGGAAGGTAAAGACTGACACCTGAGGTTCCCCTCTGACTCTCACACATATGCTGCACACCACACACACACACACACACACACACACAGAGGACATGGAAAATTGACCTAATTTTGACAAAGATTGTAGTTCACTGTGCCCATATCATTTAGGCACAGATAGCTTGTGTGAACCTTTGAATTTTAAAGATTTATTTTTCATGTTATGCATATATGAGTGTGTTTGAGCAAATGTGTGTGCACCATCCATGCTGGGGCTCAGGACAGAAAAGAGTATAAGATCCCCTTGAACTGTAGTTACAGACAATTCTAAGCTGCCATGTGGGTGCTGGGAATCAAACCCGGGCCCTTTGGGAGAGCAGTCAGTACTCTTAACCATTGAACCATCTTTCCTTCTTGTGTGAACTTTTGAAAGTCCAAGCTGGAAGCAATTCTGCAGAAATCCGAAGACTAGAACACAGCTTTTAAAAGATTAAAAGGTAATATAGCTACTTAACAGCAGAGCCTTGGCCAAATGCAGGCCTTTGATCTTCAGTGAAAATGTCTTTTCTCTTTGCGGCTTCTTAGCTTCTTAACTTATTCGCTAACCGGGAAAATGCTTGTCTTTTCTTCAAGAACGACTTTGTTAAAAGTGAATACATTGTTATCAACTGCCATGGCTCCTTTACTATAATGAGTCTAGAACTCACCAAAGCATTCAGTATTGTTGAGTAAGCTTAGTTTGTATCAGAACTTCCCACTGGAGCTGAGGAGATGGCTGAGTAGGTAGAGGCACTTGCTGCCAAGCTTGACCACCTGAGTTTGATCCCTGGGACCTACATGGTAGACAGAGAAAACGACTCCTAAAATGTATCCTCTGACTTCCAAGTGTTTGTTGTAGAAACACTCTAGATAGATAGATATTGATATAGATATATCACACAACACTTTACTGATTGGTTGATAGATTGATTGATTTACAGACTTTCCATTATAAGTTTCTATGTTACCATGTTCTAATCTTCTTGCTTTTTGGGCCCACCTCCCCCCCCTCCTTTCCTTCCCTTTTCAACAAATGTTTCTTAGTTTTACTTCTTAGGGTTTGTAGTGGCTATTCCTGATTGTCAACTTGGCTTTATCTGGAGTGAACTACAATCCAGAATTAGAAGGCTCACCTGTGACCCAGATCTTGAGTCTGGAAGACACAAGTTTCAGGTGTGGTGGTCCGCACACCTTTGCTCTGGGCCACACCTTCTGCTGGAGACCTACATAAGGACATTGGAAGGAGGAAGATTCACTCTTCTTCGTCTTCGTGTCTTGTGGGATTAAGCAATTGCTAGATCCTCGGACATTAATTCACAGCTGCTGCTGACCATTGTTGGGGAGTTGGACTACAGACTGTAAGTCATCAACAAACTTCATTACTATATAGAGACTACCTATAAGTTCCGTGACTCTCGAGAACCCTGACTAATACAGGGTTTTATTGCTGTGAAGACACCATGACTACGTCAACTCCTACAAAGGAAAGCATTTAATTGGGGCTGGCTTACAGTTCAGAGGTTCAGTCCATTATCATCATGGCAGGAAGCATGGCAGCAGACATGGTGCTGGAGACAGAGCTGAGAGTGCTGCAGCTGGATCTACAGGCAGAAGAAGGAGACAGTGAGCCACTAGGCTGAGCTTGAGCTTCTGAGACCTCAAAGCCCATTCTCCAGTGACACACTTCCTCCAACAAGGCCACACTTACTCCAAGACGGCCACCCCTCCAAACAATGACACTCTCTACGGGCCTGTGGGGACCACTTTAATTCAGACCATCAATTAAACCATCACAATTACGGTGTCCATAGTTGAGTGGTCCATGGCTCTCCCAATTCTCTCACTGTACTCTCTACATTAACAAGTTTATGCTTTTAATTGTCTTTACTGATACGAGGCCCCAGGATCGAATTGTATGTTGAAACCCTGTTTCAAAAAACAAAACAACAACAACAAAAGAATTCAATACCTGAACCTCCAACTTGATGTGTGCTCAACTCAAATCACTGTGCCGCGAGCCATCCCTCCCTTCTTCCTACATGCCCCATCTCTGACATCATTAGTGTTTTCCACAGGATTCTGAATCTCCTCCATTTCCCCCAATACTTTTCCAACCCTGGTCCCTTTCTGGGTCCTAACTCTTCTGCAAGTCAGCTCCACTGCCACTGCTTCTACTCCACTAGTTTTGTCCTAGTTGCCTCCTGACCAAGCTTTCTTTCTTTTTTCTTTCTTTTGGTTTTTCCAGACAGGGTTTCTCTGTGTAGCCCTGGCTGTCCTGGAACTCACTCTGTAGACCAGGCTGGCCTCGAACTCAGAATTCCGCCTGCCTCTGCCTCCCGAGTGCTGGGATTAAAGGCGTGCACCACCAGTGCCGGCCTGACCATGCTTTCTAACTCAGCATCTCTGTTGGTGCTCACAATTCCTGGAGTAAATGTCTCCTATTCTTAGATATCACCAGTAGTTCTCTATAAATCAGTAAACCTTTTGGTCTCCTTCATTAGCTCCTAACCTTCCTGTTCAGCTCTATTTTCTATTACATCCCTTGACCTGCCCTATAATCCAAATTAAACAATCTGATGCTTTTTACACCCAGCCCTCATGATTTCTCTCATTTCTAGAACCACAAAATCCATTTGTCTTTCATGGCTCTGTTTTACAAGTTACTTCCTCTAAGAAGTTCACCCTGGGGGCTGGAGAGATAGCTCAGCGGTTAAGAGCACTGACTGCTCTTCCAGAGGTCCGGTGTTCAATTCCCAGCACCCACATGGTGGCTCACAACCATCTGTGATGGGATCTGATGCCCTCTTCTGGTGCGTCTGAAGACAGCAACAGTGTGCTTACATATAATAATAAATAAAATCTTTGGGCCGGCGTGAGTGGGGATGGAACAAGCAGAGGTCCTAAGTTCAATTCCCAGCAACCACATGATGGCTCATAACCATCTGTACAGCTACAGTGTACTCGTATACATAAAATAATAAATAAATCTTTTTTAAACCCCCCCCCCCCCAAAAAAAAAACCAAAAGAAGTTCGCCTTGGGGCTGGAGAAGATGGCTTAGCTGTCAAGACTGTGTTGTTCTTCCAGAGGAACCAAGTTCAGATCCCAGCGCCCAGGTTGGGGGTCTCACAACAACCTGTAACTCTAGATCCAGAAGATCCAACACCTCCCTCTGGTCTCCATTGGCAATCCACAGGCACACGATGTGCACATTCACAGAAACACATACACACATTAGTAATAATAAAGTAACTTTTAAAGTTCACATTGGCTTTACTTGGTCAGAGTAAAGGATCGTCATCTGGACACTGTCTTATTTTTCAGGCCTCTGGCTCAGTTTCCTTTCTACTGGACTCTGAGCTCCTCGTGAGCGATAGCTGGGTCTGACAGATGTTCTTCTTTCTTTTCACCAATGTCTGTTAGATGTTATTGTTTGCAACTATGATCGTGTTGTGAGAAAGAAAGGAAGGATTTGTTTGATGTAATCTATTCTGTAACTGGAGAGAAAATAATTACTGTTTACATGACTCTTCTACTCTAATAGAGAAGATAGGAATTAGCCCTTGAAAAAGACAACCAAGGGGGTGTCGGGAAGTGCCAGGTGCTGTGGTTTGAATATAAGATGCACCCTCTGCTCCCCCTTGTGTCAAGCTCTTCACCCCTAACTTAGCACCGTTTTGGGGTGTTCTGAATGAACCTGAGGAGGTAGAGTGGTGATGTAAGTGGAACATCGGAGGGTGGGAAATTTATCTTGTCCACTGGAGTAAAGGGAGGGGGTGGGGAGCGGGACTCGAACCTTTGAAAGTTTAGCTTGTCCTGGTCCCTTCTGTGCTCTTCCATTCCTGACCACCATGAAGTGAGCAGCCTGTTTCTCCTCGGGCTCCCATTGCCTTGGTGTTCTGCCCGAGCAGATGGAGTCAAGCCCCGGTGCACTGACTCCTCCCCCTCAGTCACTTGATAAGTTATTTTGTAACAGTAAAGGAAAGGCACCAACATAGGGAGTATTTGGAAGAGAAGGTAAAGGGGGGGGACGATTAAACCCCCTGGGGGGGAACAGAATATGACGTTAGTAATCTCTGACTTACAGGCTTCTGTTTCAAATCCATCTGCTGTTTCCAAGGATACCTCGAGATAAATTTATCTCGTCTCTAGTAGGTATCACTCACCTCTCATCTGCAACAAAGATGAGGTCAGTGCTTGGAAGGAATGAATGTGAGACGAGACTGAGTAGTAACAATACCCAGTTTTTAGCTGAAGGAAGGAAAGTGGGAATTTGTGTCTTAAATGGCTACAGACCTCATATTTTTTCTGAGATTTCTCCACCTGTGCCCTGAGATAGACCCATCCTACTAATAGGGATATAGAGGTTAGCCTTTTTAAACCGGCAGGCTTTTAACTTTAGCCCTGGGTGAAGGTGAAGTGAGGTAGTAAAAGAACAGATCCCTCTCCCAAAGCAGATTTGAAGTGAGAGGCTCTGAGCTAAAGCAAGTTCTCCAGTAAAAACCTAAAAACTTTTTTTTTTTTAAAGATTTATTTCATGTATGTAAGTACACTGTAGCTGTCTTCAAACACACCAGAAGAGGGCATCAGATCCCATTACAGATGGCTGTGAGCCACCATGTGGTTGCTGGGATTTGAACTCAGGACCTCCGGAAGAGCAGTCAGTGCTCTTAACTACTGAGCCATCTCTCCAGCCCCCATAAGCCTAAAAACTTTTAACTGACAGATTAGGATTGATGCAGCCTTAGACTTTGCACTGTTTTGTTGTTTTTGTTGTCGTTAGACTGGGTTATCTTATTTTTAAAATTTATTCTTCAGAATCCCATACATACACATCTGATCATACACTTCTCTGCCTTCCCCCTTCCAAATCCTCCCGGATCTGTCCCCTTGTCTCCCCTGTCAACGTCATGCGTTTTCCTTTAATCTTTAAAAATAACACGTGGAGTCCATTTAGTGACTCCCAGTGTGCATGGGTGTGGGACTCTCCAACGGAACCCTGTAAACTTAGCAGGGACCATACCCCTAAAGAGAAGCGACCCGCTCTCCGTTCCTTAGCAGTCAATGTGAGCTAAAACACACACTGCTTCTGACCTCCCTCCTGAATCATCCAACTCCCCTAGAATCCTGACGTTCATAGGTAAGGCCATCTCTTCCTAGCTGTTCTGGTTAGCTTTCACTGTCAGCTTGACCCAGCCTAAGAGGCATCTGAGACCGGCAAACACGTCTGTGGAAGATTTGTTTTATCTATTATTAACTGATGTGGGGGGCTCAGCTCACAGTGGGCAGTGGGTATGTGGCCCTGAACTGTGTATAATTATTATTTTAATTTTTTGGATTGGATATTTTTTATTTACATTTCAAATGCTTTCCCCTTTCCAGGTCTTCCCTTCAGAAACCCCCCTATCCCACCCCCCTCCCTCTACCTCTATGAGGGTGCTCCCCCACCCACCCACTCCTGTCCTTCCAGCCTGGCATTCCCCTACTGGGGCATCGAACACCCTCAGGCCCACTCATGTCCAACAAGGCCCTCCTCTGACACATTTGTGGCCAGCACCATGGGTCCCTCCATGTGTATTCTTTGGTTGGTGGTCCAGTCTCCAGGAGCTCCGGGGGGTCAGGCCAGTTGTCACTGTTGCTCCCTCCATGGGGCTGCCAACCCCCTCAGCTCCTTCAGTCCCTTCTCCAACTCCTCCATTGGGGACCCCCGAGCTCAGTCCAATGGTTGACTGTGAGTTTCCACCTCTGTATTTGTCAGGCTCTGGCACAGCCTCTCGGGGGACAGCCATATCAGACTTACATTAGCAATCACTGAACTGTGTTTTTTTTTGTTTTGTTTTGTTTTTTAATTATTGTGGTGTTGGTGGTGATGATGCTTGCCTTTAATCCCAGCATTCAGGTGGCAGAGGCAGGTGGATTTCTGTGAGTTCAAGGCCAACCTGGTCTACAGATTGAGTTTTGGGACAGCAAAAAAGCTTGCTGAGTAACCTGAGTCTCTAAGCAAGCAAGCAGTGTTCTCTGTGGTTTCTGCTACACTTCTTTGGCTGTGAAGTGACTCCCTTGATGAGTGGTAATGTCCCATGGGATAGCAAGCAGTCCCTCATGCCTTCAAGTTCCTGCATGATTCCCTCAGCGATGGACTGTAACCTGGAATTTTAAGCTGGAGTAAACCCCTTTCCTCCCGTAAGTTGCTTTTGGTCTGGGTGTTTTATCGAAGCCACAGAAAGGAAACTTGAGCATCCGCCAAATGAAAGACAGGAAGAGATGGCATAGTTCAGGTTGCCCGTTTGAGAGGAACTGGGCCGTTACCAGCCTCCACCAGGGAGCCATGTTCGCCTGTGATTCATAAGTCCCCTGGCTGTCCCAGCTCAGCCCTGGACCACATGAAGTGAGAGGAGCCCTTTATGCACACCACGGCTTTTGTTTTAAAAGCAGCAGCTGTGCAGCCCACCCAGGTTCTTTTCTTCTTTTGCTCTGTGATTCAGTCTGGCTAATGAACAGCCTTTATGAGCTGAAGAGGGTTGGAAGGTATTTCCCTTCCATTTAAACATCCCTAAATACACCCGTTCTCCAAATAAGGTTCTCTTTCCTTTGCGACAAAAATCAATCTTTGTTTAACTCCCCAACTAGAACGGATCCTACCTTTTTATGGAAACTGATACTGTATTATGGTTGTTTTTAGATCTAGCTTCCTGAGCACTATATAAAAGGGTTAAAGGGTTCTGGGAACAAAGGTGTAATACTGTCCTGTAGCCTTGAGTTTCTGAGTTTGACAGATAAGGTCAATTTAATTCCAAAACATTAAAAAAAAAAATCCTCATGGCATATGAAAGCCAAAAGAGTCTGAATCAGTGTATGATATTTAAGGTCAAAGCTTTGACTCCAGCCTTTTTATTGTGTCTTGATTTTTTTTCCCCGTGCCTTCTTCTTTCTAAAAAAGAACTCTATCAATGTCTAAAGCCCAATAACAAAATAAATTTGCATTAAGTACATCACTCAGAGCTACAAACTGATGTTTTGACGTTTCATCTTTATTTTTAAACCAATAAGTGGTATCATGAGCCTTGGTTTAAAAACCACCAAAGCCAGAGAGTAAAGGAAGGAGTGTGTGTTTGCTGGGGGCTGTGGCAGGGGTGGGCAGTGGGGCTGACGGATCGGCTGGTTCCTTCCCGATTGAAACCAACCGGAAGCCTTGGACTATTACATAAATACCAGTCACTGCACTGAAGGTTATACTGATAAACGGTCAGGAGATACAGTCTCAGCTGATACTTATGAAGAATAAAGACTATTTTTGTTTGCTTCTGTGTCTCTGCTAGATAGGGCTTGGTATATTGTAAGTGCCCATCTTAGTTAGGATTCCTATTGCTTTGATGAAACACCATAACCAAAAGCAACTTGGGGAAAGGTCATTTGGCTTACACTTCCATATCAGAGTTCATTATCAAAGGCAGCCGGGGAAGGAACTCAAACCAGGCAGGAATCTGGAGTCAGGAGCCGACACAGAGGCCATGGAGGGGCGCTGCTTATTGCTATCTCCTCATGCTTGTTCACTCAGCCTACTTTCTTATAGAACACGGAACCACCAGCCCAGGGATGGCTCCACCCACAAGGGGCCCTTCCACATCAATCACTACAGGCTGGCTTACCGCAAGGTCTTTCAGAGGCATTTTCTCCATTGAGGCTCCCTCCTCTCAAATGACTCGAGCTTGTGCCAAGTTGATATAAAACTATCCAGCACAGTGTTCGAATGAGAATGATAAAGGATATGCCGTTGAGTGTAGGGACAATTTTTTTTTTCTAAGATTATTTTTATTTATGTGCGTGTGCACACATGCAGTTCCCAAAGAGACCAGAAGAGGGTGCTAGATATCTTAGCGTTGGAGTCACAGATGTGTTACTGCCTGAATGGGTGCTGGGAACTGAACCCAGGTCCTCTCTGAGAGCAGGAAGTGCTTTTAACTATCGAGTCATCTCTCCAGCCATACCCACAATTTTTAAAAAAAATTATCTTGTAATTATTTTTCATGTGGATGGGGTGGTGTGTGTGTGTGTGTGTGTGTGTGTGTACAGGTGTGTGTGTACCCCAGCTTGCATATGGAGATGTGACTGCCTTCTGCGTACATGGAGGTCAGAGGACAACTTCCAGGAATTGGTGCTGTCCTTCCAGTGTGTGTTCCAGGGGTCAAACTCAGCTTGTCAGCCTTGGCCACCTGGCGCTTTTATCTGCTGAGCATCTTACCAGCCCTGCTTCACAAAACGCTATCCAGTGAGATGATCCCAACTTTGTTTCTGAGTATTGCAAGCAAGACTACTGTATTGTGATGATATGTTGGAAGTGTCTATATCCGAGGCAGAAAACAGAAACCCATCCCTCCAGTAGTGATGGCTTTTTGAGGCATAAGAGAATTGAGGCCTGGCCCTAAAGAATGAAAGCTAGGTCTGGTGGCTTATGCTTGCTATCCTTGGGAAACTGACGTAGGAGGATTGAAGGTTCAATTCTTGACTGGACTACACAGTGGGTTTGCAGCCAACCTGAGCTGCACAGTGAGACACTGTCTCAAAACAGCCAGAATGCGGGAAGATAGCTCAGTGCATAGCGTTCCAAGCATAAGAACTGAAGATCAGGTCTTCGGAACCCACATGAGTGGCTGTGGAAGCTTCCCTGTAATCCCAGCTTTTAGAAGGCAAAGACGGGGATATCCCTGCTGCAAGTTGGCCAGCTAGACTAACCTGTTTTAAAAAGCTTTGAGTTCAATGCACAGACCCTGCCTCAATAAAAAGGGTGGAGAGCAATCAAGGAAGACTCCCAACCCAAACCTCAGGTTTATACAGACAGACAGACAGACAGGTACATACAGACATGCACACACACACACACACACACACACACTAAAATTATTTTATCATCATTTTTCTTGTGTATGGTGTGTGTGTGTGTGTGTGTGTGTGTGTGTGTCTGGAGAGATAGCTCAGTTATTAAAAGCACTTCCTGCTGTCACAGAGGACTTGGTTCAGTTCCCAGCAACCCACTGAGGCAGCTCACAACAATCAAAACTCCAGCTCTAGGAGATTTAACACTCTCTTTGGGTATCTTTTGGGGAACCTGTATGTATGTGGGTGCACACACGTTCACACACATACACGAGAACATGCATAAAAATACACAAACACATAGAAAAATAAAACCTGATACAAATAAATATTTTTTAAGGTAGGGAGTTGAGGAGGAAGGAGGGGGAACTTTAAGAGGGATCTTTCCAGGGAAAGAAGTCGAAACAGAATGTCTGTCTATAACGACTCCCACTGGAATCCACCTCAGCTGTTGTTTCTATGTCATTTTACATGGACCCTCAGACACCACCCAAGACATGCACACACACACACACACACATACTTTGGTTCAAGTGGACTGTTAGCATGCTGCTAGACCGCTAGTGTTGTTTGCCTCCTCTTTGCCATAATAGAGCTGTGGACAGCACATAGGGCTCTCCTTGGGATGACCTGGGTTGAATAAGAGTTACTCCCTGACCCTCTCTCACCCAAGAGGTTTGTTTCTCCTCTTAGCCCAGATTAGAAGTGACCCCACGGAAGTTTTGTTGAGCCCCCAATCGCCACGATGAACATGTGCCTTTAGAAGTCTATTTCGACAGACCTATAACCGAAAGAGCTAGCACAAAAGCTAACATACTCACCTGCCCTGTGCTTGGTACCCGAGCTGATGGATCGGAAACAAATGATTGTGAAACTCAATTTCACAGTGCACCTTCCTGCTGGAAGGAATCAAAAGAAACAGGCAATGTTAATGGCAGAGGAAGAGGGAAGGGCTGCCCCTGAAATGTGCATCTTCCTGGTACCTGGAGGGAAGAACAGGGGATGTAGTTAATGACCTTCTGGCTGTGCAATGGGATCTTGGAGGTCGTGTCAAGGGGTTTAGTGATCCAAAAGCTCAGCATGGTCCATGCTATGGCTGCTTCTGTTCTCACAGAGCATCTTAATGATTGAACATGGCTAATATTAAACGTTAAAATTAAATCTGTGGGCATGGATTCTGTTCTTATATCATCTGTTGGTTACAGAGAAGTGATGTTGTGGAACTCCTGGTAGAGAGCCTCTGTCTTTAAGCTGTTCGTAGGATAAAATAAAACTTAATTCAATTCTTTGGGATGGGCCAATGTGGTTTAAGAATTCTGTATAATCTCCAGATAATTTCTTATTATCTTGTTTGCTTCTTTGAGTGCTGTTGCATGTATATATGTGCTGTATTTGTGCATTGAGAGACTAACTTCGAACTCACGATGTGGCTGAAGAGGTCCTTGAACTTCTGATTCTCCTATTTCCATTTCTGAATGCTGGGATTGCCGATGTACCACCATGGCTGGTTAATGTGGTACAGGGATTAAATCAACTTTATGCATGGCAGACAAATACTCTTCCTACTGAGATGCATCCTCAGACTCTCATCAGTGTGTGTGTGTGTGTGTGTGTGTGTGCAAGTGCATGTATAAGCAAAGTGTCAACGTTGGGCTCCTTGGCTGCTCTTTTTTTGACAGTTTCTCAGGGATTTGGCTGCACTGGTAAGCCACTGAGCTCCCAAGAAACTCCGGTTGTCTCCACATGCTCTATCTAACACTGGGTTACAGATGGGTTACTGTCACATCCAGCTATTATGTGGATCCTGGGGATCTAAACGTAGATCTTGATGCCCGCGTGGCAGGCATCAACTGAGTCATCTCACCAGCCTGCACATTCCTTAAAACTAGTGATAAAAAGAAAATTCTTAAAAGCATCTGAAGACAGGGTGAAAGGAATAGACTATATACAGAGAAAAAAAGCAGGAATCCTAGCCGACTTCTGGCTGGAAAAAGCGAAAGAAGAAAAGGAATAATATATTTCAATTTTTACAGAAAGAAGAGACATCAATGTAGAATTATGTAATTCAGTAAAAACACCTCTCAACCACGAAAGCAAAACAAAGACATGCAAAGCCCCAAAATACACTTAGTGCTGGCAGACCCACACTCAGAAACTATTAAAGAAAATCTTCAGGCATAAGAAAAATATAGCAGCCAGGCATAGTGGTGCATGCCTTTAATCCCAGCACTCAGAGGCAGGGGCAGAAGCAGGTGGATCTCTATGAGTTTGAGGCCAGCCTGGGCTACATAGCAAGTTCCATGGCAGCCAGGGCTTCATAGAGAGACTCTCTCTTTAAAAGAAAGAAAGAAAGAAAAAACGAAAGAAAGAAAGTCAGCTGGGCAGTGGTGGCGCATGCCTTTAATCCCAGCATTTGGGAAGCAGAGGCAGGCGGATTTCTGAGTTCAAGGCCAGCCTGGTCTACAGAGTGAGTTCCAGGACAGCCAGGGCTACACAGAGAAACCCTGTCTCGGGAAAAAAAAAGAAAGAAAGAAAGAAAGAAAGAAAGAACGAAAGAAAGAGAAAAAATATACCAGATGACAATCTTGATCTATGCAAATGAAGCTACATCATAATTGTCTATGGGGTTGTCCTTTGAGGTCTACAAAAAAAGCAACCAGAGTTGATAAGTTCAAGGCCAGCCTGCAATACACAGGGAGATCAATTTCAATTCTTTTCTCTTTATTAAATTTATTTGATTTTTAGTCATATGTATGTGGGAGGGTGGGGGCCATATATATCTGAGGAGGTCAGAAGAAAGATTGAGATACCCCAGAGCAAAGCGACAGGTAGTTATGAGCCATCCAATATAGGTGTTAAAAGTCAAACTCCTGTTCTCTGCTCTAAAACTCCAGAGAACATGCTCTAAACGGCTGAGCCATTTTTCCAGCCCCCTATTTTACTGGAAAAATTTCCACTGGAAAAATGATATATTTAGAAATATAATGATCAAATCCAATATGTTTGAGTTAGGAGGCTCTGTGTGCTTAGGATGCCAGCTCCCTCAAAATGACTGATGGATTCAGTGTAATCAGAATCAAACTTCAACAAACCAGTTTATATGTATCAATAAGCAACTTTACAATGTTAGATTTTTGCCTCTGGTGTGCGCATGCGCAGCATGTGTGTGTGTGTCTGTGTGTGTGTGTGTGTGTGTGTGTGTGTGTCTGTCTGTGTGCATGCGCGCATATCCTTCCAGCGGTCGACCTTGAATATTGTTTGGAGGTTGCTAGTAGACTAGGCTAGCCAGCCAGCTCTAGAGATATACTTCTTTCCAAGCTACCCAGACTAGGATTGCAAGCATACAAGACCTGGCCTGGACTCTTTAAACATGGGTTTTTATTTATTTATTATTATTATTATTATTATTATTATTATTATTATTATTATTATTATTATTGGTTTTTTGAGACAGGGTTTCTCTGTGTAGCCCTGGCTGTCCTGGAACTCACTCTGTAGACCAGGCTGGCCTCGAACTCAGAAATCCACCTGCCTCTGCCTCCCGAGTGCTGGGATTAAAGGCGTGCACCACCACTGCCCGCAAGAAATTTATTCTTATTATTTACAATATGTATGTGTACATGTGACTACAGGTACCCTTGGAGATAAGAGACATTGGGTCCCCTGGAGCTGGAGTTCTAGGCATTTCGAGCTGCCCCATATAGGTGCTGGCAACTGTCCTCTGGGAGAGCAATAAGTGCTCTTAACTGCTGAGCCGTTTCTCTAGCCCTTGTTTGTGTCAAGCATTTTGCTGCAGCAACAAAACAAATAACTAATAAAATAAATAATCAAAACGTATTATAGATGTAAATATAAAACTCAAAACCATAAAACTTCTAGCAAAAGCATGGAAGAATACCTTATGATTCACACAGATTTTCTCAGGCACAGCGTTAAAACACAATTTTAAAGGAGTAATGTATAGGATTTAATTTAAAAAATAAGAACTATTGCTACTTGAAAGACACTATGAAAGAATTTTGCCATAGTCTTGGATTTTTGTTCAAATTACGAGTATGACCAAGTGCATGCATCCAGGCTACACATAGAGAAAACCTGTCCTGAAAAATCAAAATAAATAAAATAACCCAACTGTAAGAAAATAAACAACATGGCCGGACAGTGGTGGCACACGCCTTTAATCCCAGCACTCGGGAGGCAGAGGCAGGCGGGTTTCTGAGTTCAAGGCCAGCCTGGTCTACAGAGTGAGTTCCAGGACAGCCAGGGCTACACAGAGAAACCCTGTCTCGGAAAAACAAAAAAAAAAAAAAAGAAAAAAGAAAAAAGAAAAGAAAAGGAAAGGAAAGAAACAACACTTAGGGACTAGCTAGATGGGTAAAGGCACTTGCCACCATGACCGACAACCTGGGTTTGATCCCTGGGTCTCACATGGGAGAAGGAGAGAATGGCCTATAGCAAATTGTCCTCTGACCTCTACACATGCATCGTAGCATGTGCACATGCACACATGCACACATGCACAATTGATGAATTGATTAAAAATAAATAATTAACACCCCAGTTAATGATCGGTAGGATATCTGAACAGCCGCCTCACAATGAGGACGGACAGATGGCTAATAAACACTTGAAAAGACTTTCAGCATCATTAGTCATTGAGGGAATTTAAGCAAGGAGCTGTCACCACACACCTACTCGACTGTCTCAAATTACAAATGACTGACACCAAATGCTCGAGAGAGTCTGGGTCACTGGGACTCACAGGGATTGCTGCAAGCCTGGGAATTCGTTTCACAACCACGATGGCCGGTTGTGAAGACACTGAGTGGATAGTGAGCCTATGTAGCCACTCCACACCAAGAGCTGTTAAAACTGAGTTGCAAACTGTTTTTCCATAGACTCCCACGTGTGTGCTTGGTACAGCTTTACACGTAATAGCCAGGAAGTGAAAACAAGCCTATTGTCTACCAACAGGTGCAGCATAGTCATACAACGGAAATTCTAATACAGGAATACAACATGGATAGACTTCAACCCAGTGTTAAAGGGAAGTGATGAATTAATCCGGATAAAGTTCAGTTTATATGAAATGCCTAGAAAAGGATAGTTTCAGGAACAGAAAGTAGGTTTGTAGCTTGGGAATGAACAGAAGAGTTGACTATCAATATGCAAAAAAGACCTTCCTAGACTGATACAAGTCTGTCATCCCTGACAGTCAGAAAGCTGAGGCAGGAGGATCACAAGTTCAAGACCTTCTCGGGCTTCAGAGTTCAAAGACAGCCTGAAGAGCTCAGTGAGACCCTGGCTGAAGATAAAAACATAACAAAGTTGTAGGTGCAAACCAATAGTAAGCTTTGGCCTAGGTTTGAGTCCTGATTTCGAAGTCAAAACAAAACTGGATCAGGAGTTGGCTATACTATCCTGTAAATTTACTGCACAATTTAAGTAAGACACTTAAAAACTGGTGAAACATACTATAAACGTTTTAGGGGGTCGTATTATGTTGTGTGTATGTGTGTGCATATGTGCATTTGTGTGTGTGACTGTGGGCACAGCGTTCATTCAGAGGTCCACAGACAACCGCCGGTATTGGGCCTTGTCTTCTACCTTGTTTGAGATGGCTTCTCTCGTTGTTTGCCGCTGTGTGCCCTGAGCTGTTTCCCCCCAGCAAGCCTCTCGTGCCCACCTTCCATCTTGCCACAGGATCACTGGGGTTTCAGACCCATGCATCCGTGGGTGGACTTTACGTGGGTTCTTGGAAACCACACTCAGTTCCTCAGGTCTGTGAAATGTGTTTTGCTAACCGAGCCCCTAAATGACAAATTTTGAAAGCCAATGAGGTCACCAGAAGCTGGAGTATAAGGCACCAAGGGCTGCTGGTGGGCTAGCATAGCAACATACACACACGTTCATACAGCATGAGAGAAATAGGTGATTGCTCATGAGATCAGGCAGACAATAACAACACACTCTTTATACATGTGGGGTTATGTATGCTTAAGTGATATTGCATGTCACACAACTGTATGCTGGCAATAGAATCCACAGGTGTGTATCTGCGACCACACACATGAGAGATCCCAGCGGTCATGGGCTTAGCATAGAATTGTTATGTGATGTCTTACACATATGCGTATGGCTCTCTCTCTCTCTCTCTCTCTCTCTCTCTCTCTTTCTGTGGTGTATGTGCATTTATGTATGCAGGCATGAACACATGCATGTGCATTTCTGTGAGCAGGCACATGTGGAGGTCAGAAGCCACTCAGATGTCATACCTCAGGCATGACCCATCTTGATTTTCTTTTTACATTTATTTATTTATTTGATGCATGTGCCATGCATGGAGGTCAGAGGTCAGCTTTTGTTTTCTCCATCCACTATTAGGGAATGGTAGATACAACTCAGGTTGTCAGGTTTGGCAAGAAGCAACTTTACCCACTGAGCCATCTGGCCAGCCACCCACTTTGTTTTTTGATGAGGACTCTCATTGGTCTAAGGCTCACTAATTAGGCTAAGCTGACTAGCCTTTGAGCCCCAGGACCCACCTGTCTCCATGTCCCCAGAGGTGGGATTGCAATCACGCTGACTGAACCATCCCTGCAGCTCTGCAATGTGATTTTAATACAGAAAGATCCGATGAGAAATCTTCACCCACCGAGCTGAGCTCCGACTGCCTTCTTCCTGAGCTTGTGATTCCAGCCAATGAGAGTAGCTTGCGTTCTGCTCTGACCTGCCAGATCATGTTGCCTACTTTGGAATCAATAAGGATAGCACAGTAGCGGAGCCTTCCACCTCTGAGTCTCCGGATGCTGCCCAGCCAGGGTCTTGTCCACACAGCATGCCATCTGTTCCAGGACAACTCAGGTTAATCCTAGAGGATTTCTTTCTGAAACAAAATGCTTGCTCTCAAGCTGCAAAGATGAAAACATAGCTTCTTAGAGAAGCATGCTGACTGACAATACAGACTTTACAAGAATATTCTTTGCTTTCTTCCGAGAGGCCAAGGCCAAGTCTTGAGCTGAGCTGATTCAAAGGTCAAAAATGCAAGAGCAGATGAACACTTCTCAGCAATTCATTTGAACCTTGACTGGTCCCCCCGTCCCCCAAAGGTAAGTAAAAGTAAACCGATCCTAAGAGAACCCCTTTTGGCGTAACTGAATAAATCAGTTACTTAATGTATAAAATAATGCAGGTGGGGCCTGGGGAGATGGTCCTGCTCGTAAATGCTTGCTGTGCACTATGAGGAACAGAGTCCCATGCCCTACATCCAAGTAAATCAGCTGGAGTGATGGGGCATTCTTAGAATTCTGGAACTAGGGAGTAGCTCACTGGCCAGCCAGCTAGTCTACTGTAGGCCTATGAGAGACCCTGTCTCAAAAACACTTGAGGTTGTTCTGTGACCTCCCTGTGCAAGTACACACACACACACACACATATACTCAGACACACAGACACACTCGCACACAGACACACACAGAGACACACAGATGCACATACACAGACACACACATATACTCGCACACAGACACACTCACACAGACACACACACATAGATACACACACAGAAACATACACACAGACACACACACAGACACACATATAGATACACACACAGAAACATACACAAAGACACACACACACTCACACACACACACTCTCACACACCCAGGCACACAATCACACACACTCACACACA
>JADRCH010000363.1:440317-483959 GCA_019843965.1 Rhynchomys soricoides
CTCCAGAGCCTGTACCTCCAGAGCCTGTACCTCCAGAGCCTGTACCTGATACCCTTTTCTGGCCTCTGTGGGCAACTGCACACATGTGTGTGTGTGTGTGTGTGTGCATTGTGTGTGTGCATTGTGTGTGTGTGCATTGTGTGTGTGCATTGTGTATGTGTGCATTGTGTGTGTGCATTGTGTGTGTGCATTGTGTGTGTGCATTGTGTGTGTGCGTGTGTGTGTGCGTGTGTGCATTGTGTGTGTGTGCGTGCATTGTGTGTGTGTGCATTGTGTGTGTGCGTGTGTGCATTGTGTGTGTGTGCGTGCATTGTGTGTGTGTGCATTGTGTGTGTGTGCATTGTGTGTGTGCATTGTGTGTGTGCGTGTGTGCATTGTGTGTGTGTGCGTGCATTGTGTGTGTGTGCATTGTGTGTGTGTGCATTGTGTGTGCGCATTGTGTATGTGTGCATTGTGTGTGTGCATTGTGTGTGTGCATTGTGTGTGTGCGTGTGTGTGTGCATGTGTGCATTGTGTGTGTGTGCGTGCATTGTGTGTGTGTGCATTGTGTGTGTGCGTGTGTGTGTGCATTGTGTGTGTGCATTGTGTGTGTGTGTGTGTTTTGTTTTGTTTTGTTGGTTTTTCGAGACAGGGTTTCTCTGTGTAGCCCTGGCTGTCCTGAAACTCACTCTGTAGACCAGGCTGGCCTCAAACTCAGAAATCCGCCTGTCTCTGCCTCCCAAGTGCTAGGATTAAAGGCGTGCGCCACCACTGCCCGGCCATGTTGTTTATTTTCCTACAGTTGGGTTATTTTATTTTATTTATTTTGATTTTTCACACACACACACACACACACACAAACACACACACACACACACACACTGTTTTTAAATGTCATCCCGTGCAAATATTTGCAATATTTTGAAATTGCACAAGCATCCCTTGCTCTCTGATGATTCAAATAAGTGAGAGGTAAGTAAATTGAGAAATGGCAGTCCTTGCCCCATCCAAGCCTCACCCTGACCCCAGCACACCCCCGAGCCCTGAGGCGAGTTGCATACACAGCCAGAAGTCTATCCTTCGGCTGTGTGCTACAGGACACGCGTCAATGCGTGCAAGCACCTGAAACTCACACATCACGGCAGCTCGATTCTTTTTATTTCTTTTGCCATATCCAGGAAATAGCTTTGTCGGTTATTTATTTATTTATTTTTTTATTTTATTTTTTTTTTTGTTCTGCAATAGTCTTTATTCACTCAAACTCCATCATGAGATCTCAGAAAAAGCTGGCAGATTAAATGCCCTCCTATGGGCTGTTCAACCACAGCAAAGGGACTAATGGGGACACAGCTGCAGGAATAAAGGGAACCTGGAAAGAGATGAGAACAATAACACCTCAGAACAATCAAGGCAGATGGAAGAGCTGAAGTACAGCTGAGGAGCTCGGAAAGAAAATAGAAAGAAAGAGAAAGAAAGAAAGAAAGAAAGAAAGAAAGAAAGAAAGAAAGAAAGAAAGAAAGAAAGAAAGAAGATGCTGGAGAGGGGCTCAAAACCACTGCCTTCTGGGGGCTGGAGATGACTCTGCGGCTGATAGCCCTTGCTGTGCTTCCAGAGAAGCTGAGCTTGGTTTTCATCACCAATACAGATGGGGTGGCTCACCTCTGCCTATAACTCCAGCTCCAGAGGATCTGTGAACACACACACACACACACACACACACACACACACACACCCCTAAAAAGGAAATCTCTATAAAGTGAGATGATCAAAATTTCGATGACCCATAAATGTCAAACACTCCTTTTGTTTTTGTTTTTTTTTCAGAGTTCGGTTTTCTCTTTATTACATCAAAGCCCTGTCACGGTAAATTAATGAATGCCTGGATAGATGGCTCAGTGGTTAAGAACGTGGACTACTCTTCCAGAAGATGAAACTTAATTCCTGACACCCAGGTTGGGCAGCTCACAATCTCTGTAACTCCAGCTCCAGGGGATTTGATGTCCTCCTCTGGCCTCTGCAGAGACCTAGACCCATGTACGCAAGCCCATACCCCCCCCCACAGAAATTAGAATAACTCTCCTTACTTTCCTCTCTGTATTGAAGTGGACTTTCCTTCGTCCTTCTCAAGTTCTCTGGAATGCCTAAGGGCTTATGCCTCTCTCTGTAACTATTTCTGAAATGCAGCATCAAGGTTTGAAAGGCTTCTCTTATCAGCTTCTTGTCGTTCATAGCGTACCTAGGTGTCTGGGGAAAGATTAGAGTTTACAGTGCATAGATGTGATTGGTCTTCTGCACAACTGTATTCTGGGAAGAGGCAAAGATGGGTCCAGGAGATGATTCCAAAATAGTAGTTCATGCTTCTGGAGTCTGCCCTTGACTGCACTGCTACACTAAAAACAAACAAACAAACAAATCTGTGCCAATTTGCCTGGCGAGTGCTGTGGAGGTGCGTTAGCAGGTGGGTACTGTAGATGGTCTTGCATTGCTATAGCAAAACACTGAAGACTGTGTGATTTATAAAGAAAAGAGGTTTGTTGAGTTCACAATTCTGGCGGCCCAAGAGCATGCTCCTGGCATCTGCTCAGCTTCTGGTGAGGCCATTGTGGCTAAAGACATAACATCACAGAAGCAAAGGTGAGTGGGTAACAAGTTGCACATGGAGGACCAACATGCCAGGGGAGCCTGGCTTCTAAACAACTTGTCTAAGTCCCTGGAGACTTGACTCCCAAGGAAACTCAATTAGTTTCAAGAGTCCGAACCAAGTCTCTGGAGACGAATATTCATCCACTCCTGAAAGTGGAGACCCCATGTTATAATCACTAGTATTTTGGGTTGGATGCATGTGGGATGCATGCGTGTGCACCTGTATGTGGAGACCAGATGACAAACCTTGGGTGGCATTCCTCAGACATGATCCACCAACTTTCTGAGTCGGATCTGTCACTTGCCTGAAACTTATCGGGTGGCTTCCATTTGGTGGCTCCTAGCTTTGCTGTCTGCTTAGTGGTAACTTCCCAAAGCGAGGGTGAGCCTGCTGCAGACTCCAGCATGGCCTCCTCTTGTTCCCTGGGGACTCCAGCATGGCCTCCTCTTGCTCCCTGGGGACTCCAGCATGGCCTCCTCTTGTTCCCCAACCCTTCTGAAGTTCATGTAGCCCAGGCTGGGTCTTGAACTAACTACAGAGCCGAAGATGACCCTGAACACCTGCTTCTCCTGCTCCTCCTGCTTCCATCTCCCAAGTGTTGGGGCTAACTGTTATGTACCACCTCATCTGGTTTTATGCAGTGCTGGAGAGGGAACCCAGGGATCCCTGCATGGTAAGGAACTACTTCGCCCACTGAGCCGTCTCCCCAGGCCCCCTGTGCACCTTTCTGCTCCCAGCTTTGTAAAGGGGCTTTTCTGTCCAAACCATTTAGGCTTCAGAATTCCATCCTCTCCACTTCTAACGGTCCCCGCTTGAGTCTCACTCACTTCTCTGAATCATTTTCCACTTCCTGTGTCCTTTGTCCCAACCTTTCAAAGTCAGGACAGTGACCTGTTCAATGTCTCCATTCACATGGATCACAGTTCCCTGTTTATTTCATTGATCGTTGGTAGATCCCCTCCAGATTTGTGGCCTTCCACCCAAACCCAGCATGTCTATAAGGGTATGTCCTGGCTCCCCTTGTGACTGGTGATTTCACCGTTCTTGTGTGCTTGATTCATGCCCCCAAACTTCCCCTAGAGAGAATTTTCCCAGACCACCAGTCATTCCACTCGCTCACTAAGTCTGTTTGGGCAAAGTGTAGTTACCGCCAGAGATTTATCTATCTGCCTTGTCTTTCTGCTAACTGCTCCAGAGCCACCAATATTCACACGATCCTTTAGGAGACTAGGAGCTAGAGACACAGAACTCAGAGATAGCAATGAATGAGACAGTCGGGGGTGGGGGGTCATTGTCCTTGCAGGACTGGCAGGCTAATCATCGAGGGAGACTTAGATGCAAAGAATTAAAAACAAAACAGGAAGACAGACATCTTGATGAAGTATAGGAAGCACATAAAACTGGGGAGATAGCTCAGTGGATACAGTATCATTTACAAGCATGGGAACCTGAGTTTGGGCCAAGGACTTAGGTAAAAGTCAGCTCGTGTCTGTAACGTTAGACCTGGTAGTAGACGGGTGATGAGGATGGGTGGGTCCTAAAAGCTTGTTGACCATAGCTTAGCCGAATCCATGAGCTCCAGACGCCATGAACGATCCTGTCTCCTTAACAGTAGGAGGAAGGCTGGTTGAGGAAAGAGGAGAGGGCTCAGAGGAGCCAGGAGGGTAACAAGGGTGAGCACCGTCAACATGCATTCCGCACCTGCCCAGAACTGTCACAGTGAAATCCAGTAGTGTGTGCGAGTAATATGTGATCAAAAGATGATATTGTATACACACACGAATACAATCAGAGCTATGAATGGTTTGTTGTTTGAAGAGAGTTGTAAAAAAAATAATAAAATAAGGAGCTGTTCTGGCAAGGATTGAGAGCTCACAGTCAGCTTGGACTACATAATGAGAGCCTGTCATATATATATGTATGTATATGTATATGTATATGTGTGTGTATGTGTGTGTATGATATATAGATAGATAGATAGAAATATATAGATATAGATAGATCGATTGATAGATAGCTTGAGGACTAGTGGTGTATGCCTAGGGTGTATGAAGTCCTGGGTTCAGGCCCCAGATCTGCATAAACTAGACATGGTGGAGCACACGCAATTCCAGTACTCAGGAGATTGAAACAGGAGGATCAGAAGTTCAAGGTTATCCTAAGCTCATAGTGAGTTTGAGGTCAGCCTGAGCGCCTGAGCTACACGAAACCTTCTGACTTAATAAACTATGAGAAATAAAATAAAATAATAAAGGAAAAATGCTAGAAAGGAAACTGCCAACGTGAGCAGAGGTCCTCGCAAAGCAAAAGCACCTGCTTTGATTCTGAGGGCGCTGGGAAGGTGAAAGGGTTTCCAGCCGGAGAATGGTCACGTGACCGGATTTGCATTTTGAAAGGTCACCTGCTTAAGTTTCTTCTGGGAGGCCCCCAGGGGAAGGAGGAGGTGCCTGCAGTCTGGGAAGTGGCTGTCCTCAGTCACTTTCTGGAAATCGCTCTCTCCCTAAGTCACTCCGAATCCACAGGGCAGCTGCCTCCAAAGACCGATCTGAGTCGCAGTGTGAAGCCTCAGGCTCCATCATCCCAGGGCAAGGCAGCTGCCTTACCCTTTAAGTCCTTCACCCTTTTCTCCCCTTCTCAAATGGGACTCTAGGGCTTCCAACTCTCCACTGTGAGGAAATGAACCTCAGAAAGTAGTGATGACAAGGGGTATGTAGACGCAAAGGTAGGATTTAAGTCTAGCTGCCAAAGGCTGGGCGCAAGAGGCGGGACTTCCAGGTACCGGCAGGCAGGCTAGGAGACCGAGAAGAGGAAACGGATCCTCCACGCTTAGGAGGGAGAGAGAGCCACCAGCCATGTGAGATCTCAGGTGGAGTGACCATTGACCGCTAGCATCTTTACTGATCCGTTAAGAGCCAACTGGGGAACGAGATCTTCAGCGTTCACACGCAGATTCCCGATCAAAACATCAGAACCGGCCCCTACAGTCCCATGCCCATCATACAGATCTTGTCCATGTGGATGGAGCTCTGGTTCCTTCCCAGACAGCGATGGGAGCAGGATATAGGCAGGCACAAGCTGTCCTGAAATCTCCAAACGGGCCACAGAGCAGGAAGTGGGTGAGGTAGTGCATACCTGTAACCCCAGCACATGGGAGATGGAGGCAAGCCGATTAGATGTTCACTCGGTGGCTAAAGGAGCTTGCCACCAAGCCTAATGACCAGAGTTCTATTTTCTGGACCCACATGGTAGGTGAGAACGGACTCCTGCAAGTTTTTCTCTGACCTCCACGTGAGCACCGTGTCATGTGTGCTCGCACACACAACACAAGCATTTGTGCGTGGGCACATGCACGCACACACACATGCACACATACTAAATAAGAATAAAAAGGTTTATAAAGAACAGATATCCAAGGTTGAGTCCTGGTGAGTTTTGAGACCAGTCTGAGATACCTGAGACACTCTCATAACAAAGAGTAGGGCTCGCTCAGCGATGAAGCTCACTCAGTTGATGGAGTGCTTGCCTAGCGTGCAGAAAGCTCTGCATTTGATTGGACAGAGTAAGTTTGAGGCCAGCCTGTGCTATATGAGACCCTGACTTCAAACAGAAAGAAAAGAAAAGGAAGAGGAAAAGCATCCACCACCGAAGTTTTATATTTCTTATGAGACATACAAGTATCCGTGGGGTATGGTGTGGTAATTTCTTCTTTCCTCTGTACTGGGAACGTGTGCGTGCGTGCATTTGTGCAAATGGAGCCAGCATGTATGTACATGTCCCTGTGTATTCCAATGTGCACATGCGTGTGAAGGCCAGAGGTCAACCTTGGGCATCATTCCTCAGCAGCTGTCCACCACGTCCTTTGTGCCAACGTCCCTCACTGGGACCTGGAGCTCACTGATTAGGCTAAACTGACTGACCACTGACTCCAGGGACCCGCCCGTCTCCACCTCTCCAGCACTGGGATTACGAATGCTTGCCACCATGCCCAACTTGTTACATGGGTGATCAAACCCAGTTCCTTCTGCCTGCATAGCAAGCACATTTTACCCACTGATCCTTCTCCCCGGGCCCTTTATTGGAGATCTTTGAACTCCTCTCTTTTAATGATTTTGAGATTTATAATAAATTGTCATGAATTATAAATTCACGTGTCCCTCCCGTGTGGTAAAGCACTAGGATTTATTCCTCTTATCTAACTGTACTTGGTACCCATTCACCATCCGCCCTTCTAGCTTCTCCGGCACTAGAGGGGTTAACGTGATACTAGAATGAAATGAACATCAATGGAATGAGACGCTTTTTAAAGAGCTGGTCATGGATGCCTCGAGGGAAAGACCGTAAAAGTCAACACATAAAATTCCTAGGGCCTTCTCCACAGCAAATATCTCCCGCAGGCAGAAGACAGGAAAAGTCAGGGCCTGGCCTTCATTGTTAGAATAAGCTAGGTCCTCCCCAGTCAATTGAGTGAATCTCTGTCTCTGCCAGTCTGTTGCTCAGGGCGTACAGAAGAAGAGAGACCTCGAAGATGGAGGTGGGGTCACCGGGCCGATGTCCTCTGGTCCCATAGAGGGACTAATGGAAGATTGTGGAGTAGCATCAAGAGCTGCCTTCCTTCCTTTCCCAGTCCCAGATTACCATCGAGGGTCCAGCAACCCCCCCCAACACACTGGGGGGGTGTACCTGCCAGAGACCCAAAGTGACTGCAGCCGGGAGGAATGTGGGGGTGTCAAGCATCCTCACGTGTTTGAATGCTTGTTCCAAGGTTGGTAGAGATGTTTCAGAAAGCCAAGTGGAGCCTCACCAGAGGAAATAAGTCACTGGGGATGAGCCGTAAGGTTCATGGAGGATTTTTAAAATTAGCTCATTTCATTGATGTGGGAGTGGGGGTGGGGGTGTCTCACAGAACACCTGTGTAGTAGATTGTAGGCCAGTCCATTCTCTCCTTCAGTCATTCGTTGTTCAGGTTATATCTTACTATTTTTAGTGTGTGTGTGTGTGGGGGGGGTGGATTGGCATTTAATGCTACCATGTTGGTCCCAGGAATCAAACTCAGGTCATTAGGCTTGACAGCAGGTGCTTCTACCTCCTGAGCCTTCTCACTAACCCACCCAGAGTCTTTTTTTTTTTTTTTTTTTTTTCTGAGACAGGGTCTCTCTGTGTAGCCCTTGGCTGTCCTGACATTCACTCTGTAGACCAGGCTGGCCCCCGAACTCAGAAATCTGCCTGCCTCTGCCTCCCAAGTGCTAAGATTAAAGGCGTGTGCCACCACTGCCCGGCTCCCACCCAGAGTCTTAAGGCAGTGTGTGTCTTGTTTTTTCTGCTGCAGTTACGCAAAGCCCCGGTGCCAAGCCATCAAGCCTCCAGCATATTCTCCTATCTCCACCTTCTAACCTGCCTTTAGAGCGCTGGCATTTCAGATGGTCAACACACCCAGCTTAGATTGTGGGGACTAAACACTGGACTAGCCTGCTCGGTGCTTTTACCGCTGAACCATCTCCCCAGAAGAGTCCTGGGGATTTTGTAGCCTGGTTTCACTCTCTGCTCCTGTATTGGTACCAGCCTGACCCTACTGCCATGCCCCGTCCCCTACCCCGCCCCTGCCATGGGTTTCCCTCTGACTATAAGCCCCCCTTTGCCCTTCCTTACTTAAATCTTTCCAGTATTTGGTCACAGCAATGCGAAAAGGTAACTATATCCTGGCCTGGGGGTAGGGATGGGGTGGAGGATTGGGTGGGGCTGGATACAGACATCTGTGATGGAGGCGGCAAGCGTGGGGGATGGGGGGGCAGTAAGTCTTTATGCAACAGTTTCCTGTTATGGAAATACCTTTCTGTGGACCTGCACTGCTTTGAACAACCTGCAAAGACTCTTTGGAGGAAGTGCGCGTATGGTACCGAGATGGATCTCCAAAACACGGAGAAAGCAGCCACCTGCACGAAGTAAGACAGAAATGTCAGAAGAACCAAAGCCAGGGCTGGAGAGAAGGCTCAGCAGCTAAGAGCACATACTGCCCTATCAGAGGATCTGAGTTCAGATGCCAGCACCCACCTCCGGCAGCCCCCAAATGCCTGTAACTCCAGCTCCACAGGATCTGATGCCCCCTTCTGGCCTCTGTTGGCGCATACACACACACACACACACACACACAATGGTTTTACCACAATTAACCACTGAGCCATCAGCCCAACAGAAACAACTTTTAAATATCTAAGAAGACATACTTCATTTGAATAGAATAGGATTAATTTGCTCCACTGAAAAATGTTTATTTTTTATTTTTTTAATTTAGAGTGTGTGCACGCTTGCATGCACATGCCACACTGCACATTTGAAGGTCAGAGGACAATTTGCAAGAGTCAGTCCTCTCCTAGTGGGTCCTAGGGATGGAGCTGAGGCCATTGGGCTTGTTGGCACGCCATCTCGCCTGACCTCACCTCACTTTCTGTACTTCATTCTTTGCAAAATTTTAGTTTATTAGCAACTATCTCAGTTCACTTGAGAGGAAAACATTGTTCTCCCTCTCCCTGTCTCTTGACAGTTTTGAATATTAAGTATTTATGAGGGGCGATGTTCTTTCCTAGGAGGGCTTTAGTAAGCAGATTGTTCAATTTTTTTTTCTCGTTTTCAGAGAAAACTCTGTGCCGTATCTTTCTCAAGAACAAATTCTTTCCATCCTGGCTGCTGAGATTTACCTTGGATGGCTTTTCTGCTTGGGTTTCATGATTCGGTTTGTTCCTGCCTGGGCCGTGAGAGCAATCTTCTTGAGAGTTTCCCTGGTGCTCGGTGTGAATCACACATGGAGACTCGCTTTAGTCACTCTCTATTAATCAGGGTTCTGCATAACTTATTTTAGCTCACTGATGCTGTTTTATTATGTTCCTGTGTCTGTGTGTTGGTGTGTACGGTATGTGTGTATGTCTGTGTCTCTTTGTTGGTGTGTGTCTGTATGTGTGTCAATTTGCATGTGTGTGCAAGCATATTGGTAGATCTCACAGATCCCACAGGTTAACCTTGGGTGTCATTTCTTAGGCACTATCCACCTTGTTTTTTGAGAGCAGGTCTCTCACTGGCCTGGAACTTGCCTATTAGACTAGGCTGGCTGTGTCCCTGTGCTTGCAAGGCAAACACTTTATTGACTAAGCTATTGCTCCAGCTTCCCAATATTGTACTGATGTCTTCTTCTTCTTCTTCTTCTTCTTCTTCTTCTTCTTCTTCTTCTTCTTCTTCTTCTTCTTCTTCTTCTTCTTCTTCCTCCTCCTCTTCCTCCTCCTCCTCTTCCTCCTCCTCCTCCTCCTCTTCCTCCTCCTCCTCCTCCTTTTTCCTGGCTTTAATATTTTTTTTCTTAGATTATACTTACTTATTTTAGTTCGTGCACACACATGGGTGCACGTGCCACTGCCCAGACATGGAGGTCGGAGGACAACTTGGATGCATCCGTTCTCTCTGTGTATCACACACACCCTGGGATGCAGACCCCAGTTTTCCAGCTTTACCCAGAGCTGCCTTGCTTTTGAATATGGACTGCAGGGGACTGAACAGATTGAACTCAGGCCCTCATACGTGTGTGGCAAGCACTCTACTGACTATGCTTTATCTCTAGCCCGACAGGAGTGCTTTCAGGCGGCCCTGCATGCTCTTGGTGTCCTGGCATGGCAGACACTCATCCCGAGCTGCCCGCCCCACAGAACAGAAGAGGATGTCTTTTCCCAGAGTCTCTTTAACACTGACTTCTATGCCCAACTAGGTGACAGGCAGGAATCAGGCCTGAGTATTATCTTCCAAGCAATAAGGCACCTCATCACACCTAGGCATCAGGTGGTCCGAGATACTATCGAGGGAACTCACTCGATAAGGCTCTTCTCAGGCCCTAAGTAGAAATACAAAAGAACAAATCACAGAGTCTCTATAGAGCCTTTAGTGAGTGCAGGAACAAGGGCGGGGGGGTGGTGGTGGTGGTGGTGGATGGGGGTGGATGGGGGGAGAGAATCCATCAACATCAAGGGCCTTCTGAGAGGAGCCAGCGTGATGTGCTCTCAGGCCCAGACTGAGTTCTGTATGTTAAGGCAGCCATTCTTTTCCAGAGGCTTTCTTCCCATCAGCCCAGGGACAATATTTCAGGCCCAACACAGAATTAGATCCACAAGAGACAGTGTGCATGGATATTCCCCACCAAAACAGCTTGTGAATGAATTCACTCCTTTGTTTTGGCACCAGCTCGACCACCCTGTCTGAGTGGATGCTTTTAACAGCGTTACGTAAGCCCTACCTTTGTGGCACAAGCTATCCTTAGGGTCATTTAGTTAATTTCTTTTCACAAAACTCTTCCCGTAAACATTAGAAGTGAAACAGGGCACAGAGAAAGCCAAGCCCTTAGATGCACAGCACATATGTGGGATTTTTTTGGAGGCATCATGTATTTTTATACTTAGTGTGTATGTGAACATGTTTATGTGTGCATGTGTGTGGGACAAACACATGTCAGTACATGCATGCTGAGATCAGAGGGCTCATGGAAGATACATCAGGTCTCCTCCAGTATCAATTTATACCTTATTTTTAAAAACATTTAATGATGATGATGGTGGTGGTGGTGGTTGTGTGTGTGTTCATGTTCATTATGATGTGCATGTTGTCAGAGGACAACTTGCTAGAGTCAGTTCTCCCCTTCTACCATGTGGGTCCTAGGGATCGAACTCAGGTCATCAGGTTTGGCAGCAAGCCCTCCCTTACCCAACAATCCATCCCACCTGCCCTCTACCTTAATTTTTGAGACAGGCTATCTCACTGGGATCTTCCTGGTGCTGGAGTGTGCAGGCTTTGCCTGGCTTTTTAAGAGGACCCTGGGGATCCCAAGTCCTCATGTCTGCTCACTTTACAGACTGAGCCATCTCCCCGGCCCCTAGTTTTATATCACAGCAACACAAACTACCCAAGAAAGCAAGTGTCCTTTGATAAGCTGGTTCCTTCTTTATTCGTAGTGCTGAGCTTTGTGCCTTACACACACATAGTTGAGCTAATGTGATTTATCGGCTACTTATTAAGCCGTCTACCTTTGCCTGTACAACTTGGCAGAGTACCAGTGTCACGTGAATAACCTTATTCACAATTCTGCAATGCAGGTTTGCAGGGTAGACCGTGCGCACGTGTGCACGCATACGCATGTGTGTGCGCACGCGCACTCCCGCATGTGTGCACAATCAAGGACAGGAGAAGGTGGGAAACCAACATCCGGTGTGGTCCTTTTCAGGAAAAGATGGAAACATCCATCTTTTTCAAAGACAGAGTCTCTCTCACTGAAATCGTGCCAGTTTTTTTTTGTTTGTTTGTTTGTTTTGACTAGGCTGGCTGGCCCACAAACCTCAGGGATCCTCCTGGGTGTATCTCCATGAGTGGGACGGAGGGGGGAGGATGGATGGGGGGGTTCAGGGGCGGGGCAAGGGTGAGGACAGGGGTGGGGTGGGGGTGGAATGAGGGTGGTTGGTTACATTTGTATACCACCATACCCAGTTTTTTTTTTTTTAAATGGTGGGTTTTAACTATTTTAAAAGATACATATGTGTGTCATATATGTGTGGGTGTCCGCAATGTCAGATCCCTTGGAGCTGAAGTTTCAGGCAGTTGAGAGCTTCCTGACACGGGCGCTGGGAACTGAACTTGAGTCCTTTGAGAGAGCAGTAGGTACTCTTAACCGCTGAGCCATCGCCCTAGCCCCACACTCAGCTTTTTAAGTAGGTGCTGGGACTCAAACTCAGGTCCTCACGACCCCTGCAAGGTAGATTTAATTTGCTTAACTTATCTCAAATGGCCCCCAAACATGAAACGCCTTGTCATCTAACATAAGCTGTGGTGAAACAGACCTGGGCTGGCCATTTCCCTTACCCAGTGCCACTCACGTGCTGTTTAAAGGTTAAGCTGGCAAAATCCTCAGACAGATTTTTCAAAAGCCAGCTCCTTAATTATCAAACATTTGTCTGATCCTTCACGGCCCCAGATGTACGTCTCCGACAGAGCTCAAAATAAGTTTGTGAACAGTTCGCAAAGCAGAAGAGAAAAGAAAGTCACCAAGTAGCTCGCTGAGGAAGGCGGAAACCTATTTCCACTTCTCTGTGTCTGATTGAACCGCTGTGAACCTGCAATGCCACACACCCCGGAGGGACCAGATTAAAGACCTTCTGGAAACGTTTTTTTTCTGGAAACGTTTTTTTCTGTAGATCTCGTTAGACAGGTGCTTTTCACACCTCTGCAGCTTATCTAAGGCTCGCCTCACAGCCTTGGAGGAAAGCTCTGCCCTTCTAAACTACGGGGAACAGAAGAAACCCAGAGCTGAAAAAATGAGACGCTAAACTTCAAAGTCAACATCATGCAAATGACAGACAGGAGGGCGGGAGAGGCGAACTCGGGCAGTCATTGGGGTGACTCTGCAAGCAAAGCGCTTGCGCAAGTCTGAGGACCTGAGTTCAGATCGCCTGCGCACAGGTAAAAAGTCTGGCTCGACCGCACATGCGCACAGGTCACGGGTGCTGGTGGGGGTGGAAACAGGATCTCTGGAGGTTGCTGGCTGCCAGCCTAGCTCAGGGTTCAATAAGACATCTCGCTCCCAGGGAACTGTCCTCTAGGACACTCAACTTCCTCTCTCTTCCTCCCCCTGCCCCTCCCCCTCTGCCCTCACACACGTTTTAAAGGGATATGGTCCTGGAAGGCTCCTACCTTGCTCCTGCTTCTGATCATATTCTGCTTCCTGGTCTTCTGTCCTTGAACATCACCTTCAGAAGATCGAACCCCAGTCCTTGTGGTTGCAGCAGCAGGCACTACATCTACTAAGTGGCCTCTCCAAGTCCTGTGTTAGTTGTTTTTTGTTTTCCTCACTGTGGCACAAATCCTGGTGTAACCAAGTTAAAAGGAGAGAAGATTTGTTTTGTATGGGATCATTACTGTCTAGTCCCTGGTAGCCTGGCTCCACAGTGCTTAGAGACACAAAGCATCATGGTTGAGAGTATACAGAGGCAAAGATGCTTACCTTGTTCATCTTGGGAAGGAGGGAGGGAAAGAGGGAAGGAGGGAGGGAGGCGAAAAGAAGGGAGGAAGAGAGAGAATAAATGTGAATGTTATTTTTTGGGTCACTATGACCAAATATGGGCTAGAAACAACTGAAGAGAGAAAAGGCTTACTTTGGCTCCTGGTTTTCCGGGGTTTTGTTCAGCACAGCAGTGACAGTATGACAAAGTTCACGGTGATGGGAGCATGTAGTCTTCACATCACAAAGGACCATGAAGCAGAGACTAAAGCCAGAAGCAGAGACCAGTCTATAACCTTCAAAGGACCACCCCAAGAGACTCATTTCCAAGCCAGTTAGAGTGTACCTTCTAAAGGTCCCATAGGCTCCTACACTGGACATGAAGTCCCCAACACATGAGGCTGTGGGTAGCACTTCATATTTAAGCCACAATTGTATTTGTTATGGTACTGGCTGTAAGTCATGTTTGTACATAAACCACAGGTGGTGGGTACAATACTACCTGTGTTCCAGGAATCAGGTGGAGGGTTTCTGAGCAATCTGAATAAAGAACAAATTGTCTGTTTTCTTTTTAAAAATATTTATTTTCAAATTACGTGTGTGTGTGTGTGCGCGCGTGCAAGAGTTTATATGCACCATGTTCATGCAGTACCTGTGGAAGCCAGAAGAGGGCGCCAGACCCCCTGGAGCTGAAGTTCCCAGAGGCTGGGAGCTACCTTATACGGGTGTTAGGATCCAAATGCAGGACCTCCAGATGAGCCGGCAAAGTCTCTTATCCTCCGAGCCATCTCTCCAGCCTTAAGTTAGTTGTTTTGCTACAGCAGGCTGAACTGACAAGTTCAGGAACACAGCAATAGTCCCATAGCTGTTTTGCCAGGATGGCGGTGCTCCCCCAGAGAGCTGTCAACAAGCTTCTGCTAAGCAGTTGATGATGAAACTGTGTGTCTATTCTCTGTGAGGTCTGGGAAAGAGGACCAGTTATTCTGCTTTGGGCTTCCCTTTTCTGTCAAGAACTACTGTCATTCCCTTCTGAAGGCATTTTTTCTGCCTTGGGGAAGACTCCAATGACCCAAAACCTAGTTTAAGCTTTAAAAGGAAGGGAATGAAAACCACTCTATCTTTTCCTTCCTTCGCGCCCACTTCCCTGACTCTTGCTTTCAGGAAGGACAAAATGCTAAGTCAAGATCACATTCTTCAACGGCCGGCTTTATGGTCACCTACTCAAGTGACAAAGATGCTGGTCAGTTCTCCTGTGACCCAAGAGCTGTAAATATTGGCTTCTCAGGATTTTAGAAGAAGATTTATCTTTGACAAACTTGTAAAGAATTTGTTTGCTTTCTGTGTTTCCCACCCCTAAAGAGTCTAGTGGCTCCAAGGTATACGAATGCTCCCAGGCAATTTGTTCTAATATACTTTTGAACCTAGGGCCTCTCGTGTGCTAAGCAAGCATTCTACCACTGAGCCATGCCCCCAGCCCCTCCCTGGGGGATTCTAGACAGGGGCTCTACCACTGAGCCATGCCCTCAGTCCCTCACTGGGGGATTCTAGGCAGGGGCTCTACCACTGAGCCACGCCCCCAGCCCCTCACTGGTGGATTCTAGGCAGGGACTCTACCACTGAGCCACACCCCCAGCCCCTTACTGGGGAGTTTCTGGGCAGGCCAATGATGGGCTCCAGACATGAGTCAGCAGGGGTGTGCTTGCCTAGCACATATAAAGCCTTAGGTTCTATTCCAAGTACCAAGAAAATAAGGGGAAAGAAACTTTATTTCAATGCAAACGAAAAAATGGGGAAAATAATCAATTCACAGAAAAGAAGTAAGCAGTCCTTATATAGGAAGGAATTCCTCCTTGCTCATAATAAGATACAAATTAAAGCTGCCCTGAGGTGTCACTTCTGGTCTATGACATCAGTGTGCTGTCGCAAGGACGGGAGCATCCACACAGTTGATTGGTAATAACGAAAATGATCACAGCGCTTACAGAGGGAACTGTGCATCTCGCAAACAGATGTGCGCTTTAATCTTTTGACCAGCGTTCACTTGTAGGAATTTCTCTGACGACTTAAAATAGCAACCGATGTCCTGGAAACATTTCCAATGCAAATGCACAGCAGAGAGACTGAACCAACCATGAGACATCTGCTCGAGGAAATAGTATACAGCGAAACAAAGCTAGTGAATCCTATAAATGGGCTGGGACCGATTCCTAGACTGTTCTATTAAGTAAAAGACGCTGAGCTGGGCGTAACGGTGCGTGCCTGTAATCACAGTACTACCTCCACACTCAGCGTGGAGGCAGGAGGACTGATTGGTTAGGAGGTAGCTCTGTGGATAAGGAGCTTGCCATGTGAGAGTGAAGACTTGAATTCACATCCCCAGTACCCACATAAAAAGCCAGACATGGCTGAAGATACCTGTAACCCCAGCATCAGGGAAGTCAGAGGCAAGCAGATCCCAAGATCTTGCTGGCTAGCCAGCCTAACCTGACAAGGAGTTTCAGTTCAGGGAGAGACTCTGTCCCAAGGCCCAAGCAGAGAGCGACGGAAGAGAGCATTCAATGGCCTATTCTGGTATGTACACACATGGGTACACATGTACACTCATATCCATGTACTATGTACACATACACACACACATACATACATATACACCACACACACATATACACTATACCATGCACACATGCATATATAGACACTTATACACACTATATCAAACATATATACACACACTACACAATAGATACCACACACATACATACATAATCTAGAAAAAAAAAACTTAAAAAAAAAAAAGAAAAGAAAAACAGGAAGATGGGTGGATGATTGGAGACTGACTCTAAACCTGAATACAAACAAAACCAACCCGTACCACAATTCAAATCAATCACCACCTGAAGTTCGTGGAAAAGAACAAACTCAATTAACTTTTGAAAACAGTATTTGCCCTGTATACCCCCAGGCTAAAACCAGAAAGAGTTTTAAACAAATATTGAATTTTAATTAGTCGTTCTTTTCTCTGACTTGAGCAAGCAGGTCTGAAACTAGGCTCTGAACAGCCTGTGACCACAGATGGCATTTACAGTGGCTAACGAGAGTCAAGTTTCTTTCTCTCATGCATGTGAATGTGCATGGGTGCTTGTGTGTTTGTGTGTGTGTGTGTGAGAGAGAGAGAGAGAGAAGTCTGGCAAAGTTTTGTTTGCAGGTCTGTTTGTTTATTCTGTGGTCCTGGGATCAAACCTAGGGCCTGAGATGGGAAGGGAAACAAGACCTCAGCAGGTTAAAGTGCTTCCTGCAGGTGTGAGGATATTCGTTCAGTATCCAGAATCCATGGGAAGCCAAACTTGATAGCACATTGTCTATAGTCCCAGTGTGTGTATGGGGAGATGGGAGACGGAGACAGGAGAGCTCCGGAAATCTTTCAGACCATCCACCATGGCATGTATAGCAATGAATAACTCCCAACTGTGTTTAGAACAAGGTGGAGGGTGAAGACCAGCACCAGAGTTTATCCTCTGACCTTCACATGCACACATAGTTACACTTACACACTGTACTGGCTGGTTTTGTGTGTCAACTTGACACAAGCTGGAGTTATCACAGAGAAAGGAGCTTCAGGTGAGAAAATGCCTCCATGAGATCCAGCTGTAAGGCATTTTCTCAATTAGTGATCAAGGGGGGAGGGCCCCTTGTGAATGGAACCATCCCCGGGCTGGTAGTCTTGGGTTCTATAAGAAAGCAAGCAAGCAAGCCAGTAAGAAACATCCCTCCATGGCCTCTGCATCAGCTTCTGCTTCCTGACCTGCTTGAGTTCCAGTCCTGACTTCCTTTGGTGATGAACAGCAATGTGGAAGTGCAAGCTGAATAAACCCTTGGTCATGCATGAATAAACTTGCCTCTTGGTCATGTTTGCGCAGGAATAGAAACCCTGACTAAGACACACTCATAAACTTGCACTTACACACACACACACACACACACACACACACACCATCTTTTAAAGAGATTTATTTATTTCATATATGTGAGTACACTGTAGCTGTCTTCAGACACTACAGATGGTTGTGAGCCACCATATGGTTGCTGGGAATTGAACTCAGGACCTCTGGAAGAGCAGTCAGTGCTCTTAACCGCTGAGCCATCTCTCCAACCCCACTAATGTTTTTTTTTTTAATGACCTTTTACATACTAGGCAAGCACTCTACCACTGAGCTACATCCCCACTCCTTAGATGTCTTACATATGGAAGCTTCCAGGTCTACCCATTCACTGGTTGGGGAAGGACATTTGACCTTTCCACATCATGACCCAGAAGGAGAGTTGTCTGGGGCTTTGGGCTCAAGGCACAAGACACCGAAGAAACAGTTACTTGTAATAATAAACAGCACTATGTCTCACTGAAAGACAGGAACTTTACAAGTCACGGGTAGCTGTCACAGCACGCCCAGAGCACACGCTGTTTTCTATGGCCCACACGGGAATTTGACAAAAATTTAAATTAGTTCCCATAAGACACTGTGAAATTCATGCAAAAATAATGTTTCCAGTTTATCTGGGGACATGGGGGAAATGGAAAACTTGAACTCATGATCCCTCTCCTGACAAGGGTCACCTGGAGTAGACAGAGACATGGTTACTGATTGCGACTGGGTGTGTATGTGATTCCCCCAGCTGGTTCTATATATTTCACGGCTGCCTGGTCACTCCATGACGCTTCCTGCCTGGGTCCCATGGGCTGAAGCTCTGTCTTTATAGCCTAGGGAAAGAAGAGCCATTGACACTTTGGAAAAAATGGAGAGATGAATGGGCGCCTTCAGATCTGTGATACTGATGCTCAGCAGGATGAGGTGGGAAAGACGGACTTGGAAGAGGGAGATGAGAAGAATGTTCAAGACCAGGGCCGTAGGAGTGAGAGTGGAGGGGTGGATCAGAGATGGCTCGGCAGGGAAAGTGCTTGCCTTGTAAGCACAAGGAACTGGGTTTGATCCCCAGAGGGTGTGTGTGTGTGTGTGTGTGTGTGTGTGTGTATACACATATACATGTACATATGCATCATATACACATAATACATATATATGTGTGTGTATACATACATAGACATATATGTGTATATGTATATATGATTTTATATTGTTTATATATTTATATAAATATAAAATAAAAATATCTATATATTTAATTTTTTTTAAGTGCCACAGGCAGATGAGATGGCTCAATGGGTAAAGGCACTTGTCAACTCTCTTAGGGTTTCACTGCTGTGAAGAGACACCATGACCAAGGTGACTCTTATAAAGACAACGTTTAATTGGGGCTGGCTTACAGGTTCAGAGGTTCAGTCAATTATCATCAAGATGGCAGCATTCAGGCAGGCAGGCATGGTACATCTTCATATGAAGGCTGCTAGGAGAAGACTGGCTTCCAGGCAGCTAGGATAAGGGTCTTAAAACCACGCCCACAGTGACACACCTACTCCAACAGGGCCACACCTTCTAATAGTGCCACTCCCTGGGCCGAGCATATACAAACCATCACATCAACAAAACTGGTGGCCTGAGTTCAATTCCCAGACTTACATGGTAGAAAGAGAGGACTAACTTCTAAAGATTGTCCTCAGACCTCCACTTGCGGCTTGTGATACACGCGCGCGCACACACACAATACATTGGGTGTGAGATTCATGCTTGTACTCCTAGCGCCAGAGAGATTGGCTTCTTCTGACTTGCATGGGCACAGCACAAAGCAGACACAAATGGATCTGTCAGGCTCACTGGTCAGTCATGCTAGTTCACTTGGTGAGTTTCAAGTCAGTGGGTGACCATGTCAAAGATAGGATGGATGGTGCCTGAGCATAACACGTAAGGAAGCTTATGGACACACATGTACACGCACATGTGAATGCATATAATTATCCTCAGAGTTCAGGAAAGGGTGGCGGATTTTCTGGAGCTGAAGTAAGACATGGCCATGAGCCACATAACATGGGTAAGCTAGGAACCCAACGGGGTCCACTGTGAGAGCAGAATGAACTTTAACCTCTGAGCAATCTCTCCAGCCCCCAGAAACCATATTTTGACTTATTTAACAAACACTGGAGCTGGGCAGTGGTGGTGCACGCCTTTAATCCCAGCACTCGGGAGGCAGAGGCAGGCAGATTTCTGAGTTCGAGGCCAGCCTGGTCTACAGAGTGAGTTCCAGGACAGCCAGGGCTACACAGAGAAACCCTGTCTGGAAAAACAAAACAAAAACAAACAAACAATTCCTTAGCACTGGTATAACACACCAGCATGGCTGAGTTGCAGGCTCAGCCCCACCCTCCACTAGTTATTCCATGGCCACTGACTACCGCCCAGTTTATACCTTTCATTCATATCTTTCTGCTTCTTGCATTTTAGTAAAGGTCTCTGTCTTAGTCAGGGTTTCTATTCCTGCACAAACATCATGACCAAGAAGCAAGTTGGGGAGGAAAGGGTTTATTCGGCTTACACTTCCACGCTGCTGTCCATCACCAAAGGAAGTGAGGACTGGAACTCAAGCAGGGCAGGAAGCAGGAGCTGATGCAGAGGCCATGGAGGGATGTTACTTACTGGCTTGTTACTCCTGGCTTGCTCAGCCTGCTTTCTTATAGAACCCAAGATTATCAGCCCAGGGATGGCACCACCCACAAGGGGCCCTCCCTCCTTGATCACTAACTGAGAAAATGCCTTACAGCTGGATCTCATGGAGGCATTTCCTCACCTGAAGCTCCTTTCTCTGTGGTAACTCCAGCTGGTGTCAAGTTGACACACAAAACCAGGTAGTACAGTCTCCATTCCTGTCTTAGGATGCCATATCCTGGATCTGATGGAGCACGGGGTCCTTGGTTATCCACCTCGCTTCTCCATTTATAAAAATAAAATCCCCCTGTCTGAGAGAGAGAGAGAGAGAGGGCTTAGCACTGCCACGCATTCATTCACACACTGCCCCCTGGACTTCCTGACCATGGATCTGATGTGAACAACGGCTTCACCTTCCTGCTGTCTGCTTTGACTTCCCTGAATGATGGGCTATCACCCGGAAATACAAGCCAAGTGACAGTGAGCCCCTACTTCAAGTTGTTCTAGTCAAGGTATTTATCAAAACAACAGAAAGGAAACCGAGCCAGCCATCTTTAAAAAAAAAAAAGGCGGAGTGGGTGGGTGGGAAGCATAGTGAAATCAAGTCTGACAGAGCTCAAGAGGAAAAGGCTTCAGGTGCCATGCAAGTGGGTGGGAATTCAAAGATCAGTTTAAGCCGCTTTCCAAAGGCAAAGGGAATGCTATCTGCAGTACAGAATTATCAATACAAACCTTCCTCTAGCAGGTCTCCTCCAAACATCTGCCCAGGTGTACATGTGAAGGTCTAAGAACACGTTTTGTAGTCAGTTCTCTGCTTCCACCATATGGATCCTGGGGGCAATGCTCCAGGCAGCAAGCAGCTTCGCTCAGTCATCCGCGAATTTTAATAAAAGTCTATGGACGTTGTTCCGCATGAAGCATAAAGAACACAAGAAACAGAGAAAACAATTCAGGATAGAACCTCTCTCTCCGGTGAGACAGTCACCCGTGGCCTAGCATACGTGTCATGGGGACCCCAGAAGGTGAAGAGAGAGACAGTGAGGCAGATAACAGCTGTGGAGGTGCTGAGCAGCAGTTTTCTAAAATAAAATTACTTTAGATTACAAATCTAAAGAGATTGGAGGATCACACTAGTGCAAATAACCTTCCATCAATACGCTAATAAGGAAACAGACAAACAAACAAAACCTCAGACATCTCCTAAGACTCCAATCCCAAAGACTAATTATAAATAGTATATCCCGAAGGGGACTAAAGAGAAACAGACACGTTTCAGACAGAAGCAGGCACACAATAACAGTGGAAGTTTCTTATTAAAAAGTACACAGGGCTGGAGAGATGGCTCAGTGGTTAAGAGCACTGACTGCTCTTCCAGAGGTCCTGAGTTCAATTCCCAGCAACCACACGGTGGCTCACAACCATCTGTGATGGGATCCGATGCCCTCTTCTGGTGGGTCTGAAGACAACAGCAGTGTACTCACATACATAAAATAAATATATAAACAAAGAAATAAACATATAAGATAAATGGGTGATATATTTAAAGTCTTGAAAGGGAAACAAAGAAAATAAAAGTCACTGGCGACTTCTCTCACAAAACAATCATGAAATAAAGATTTTTTTTTCCCCCAAGCCAACAAAAAGAGAGAAAATTCATGATTTGCAGATCTATAATATAAGCTGCGTTAAAGACAATCCTTTGGGAGGAAGAATATAACACCAGACAGAAACTTGGACCTACACAGAGAAATTAAGACCTCCCAAAATAGTTTGGAAGAAAGTAAAAACTTAAAAATGCATTTTCCTCTCCCTCTAAATTGTTCCAAGAGATCTGGAGTGTATAAGGCAAAAATAGTTGTAGCATGTTATGAGGTCAGCCTTGAGGAGCTCACTAGGAGAGCACCTGCCTGGAATCCCCCAGTGAGGGTCTGAGGTGTGACTCAGTGGTAGAGCCCCTGCCTAGAATCCCCCAGGGAGGGGCTGGGGGCGTGGCTCAGTGGTAGAGCCCCTGCCTAGAATCCCCCAGGGAGGGGCTGGGGGCGTGGCTCAGTGGTAGAGCCCCTGACTAAAGAGTGAAGATCCTGGATTGGACTACTTAGGGAAATTCTATTAAAACAAACAAGCAAACAAACCCAAAACCAAAATACCGAACCTGCAATTAGGGATTTGTAAGTAGAAAACATAAAGAACTCTAAAGCATCCAAGAAAACAAACAACACAATTTTTTAAAGTGGGCAAAAGATCTGAGCATCTTGCCAAAGAAAATAGACAGATGGCAAATAAGTACATGAAGCCATGCACAGAATGATTAGCCATTAGGGAGATGCAAATGTAAGCCACAGAGAGATACCATTTACATGTCGATCAGTGTGCCACAAGACAAACGGGAAAACTTGCCAGCCCCAAATGCCTGTGATGCTGGGACAACTCTCAGAAAGTTTCCTATGAACCAGCAAGTCACATTTCTGAATATTTACCTGAGACCAAAGCAGACTTGTGCTTTTACAACACTCGGATATGAATATTCATGACTGTTTTCTTTCTATTCACCAAAGAATTCTGAACACTACTCCAATGTCCCTCACTTGGGGAAGAGGTAAACTAAGGTATAGCCAAGCCAGGGAAAGCTACTTGGCAATCAAAAAGGAATGAGCTGGGCTGGAGAGATGGGTCAACTGGTAAAGGTTTAATCCTCAGAAGCCTCACATGATACCTGGTCAGGGTGGTGTGAATGTTTAATCTAAAAGCTGGGGAAGCAGATCTTGGCAGATCCCTGGGACTTGTTAGCCAGGCATCCTACCCTATGTGGGCAAGATCTAAGCCAGTAAAAGACCTGTCAAAAAATGGCAGATGGTACCTGAGGAACATCATTTGAGGTTTTACTCTGGCCTCCATGGCCTCCATTCATGTGCACCGTCCACGAATGAGTGCACACACACACACACACTCACTCATAGCCATGTGTGTACACGCAGCACATGCACACGCACCTCAAAAGGACCATGGACATAAAGACCCAAATGCATCGCTGACTGAAAGAAACCCGGCTCAGAGGGCTGTATGTTATAGGCTTTCGTTTATATTATGGGAGAGTGTGAAATGACAGGGACAGGTGAGGTGTGTCAGAGAAAGGCCGGGTAATGCGAGGGACAGTCTGAGGGGCATGAGATCACAAAGGAGGCGTGATGATATGATTCTATGGTATAGTCTGTGAAAACTCATACGGCTAGATCTGAAGACCTGGCTCAGCAGGTCCTGAGTTTGATTCCCAGCACCTCATCGAGTGAATTCCAGGCCAGATGAGCTACAAAGTAAGACCTTGGATCAAGACAAAACAAATATACACTCACACACACACGGGGGGGGGGGGGGGAGCGAGCAAGGGGGAGGGAGGGAAAGAGAGAAAGCAAAGGGGGAGGGGGAGACTGAAGGAGGAGGGAGGGAGAAAGAGTGCACTAGAACACAGAGAGCATCGGCCATCAACACCAAGAGCTAAAGACAATGTGTTTAGCAAAATCTTTTGTTATACTTTGAATCACAATGCCCCCAAAGGCTCATCTTTTGAAACCCCAGTTCCCATTTCTTGCTGCTATCTTGAATGCTCTGGAGCACTTGGGAGATGGAGCAAAGCTGGTGGAAACAGGACATCAAGCCTATGAAGGTCATCCCACCCTTGGTTCCTCTCCATTCTCTACCTGCCACCTCAGGATCCCACTGCCATGGCTGGAACCATTCCTACCCACCATGCCTTGCTCCACAGTGAAGCGCTGAGTTCTCTCTGAAACTGTGAGCCAAAATAAATCTTTGCTGTTCTGACAGTTGATTGGCATTGTCAGTGTGACTGGATTTAGAATCACTATGGAAAGAAACCTCTGGGTATGTCTGCGGAGATGTCTCCAGATGTTTTTAACAGAAGCAGGAACCTGAATGTGGGCAGCAGCATCCATGGGCCGGGGTCCTGCAATGCATGAAAAGGGGGGAGAGAGAGAGAGAGAGAGAGAGAGAGAGAGAGAGAGAGAGAGAGAACACTAACCCCAGCAGTCATCTCTTCCTGCTTCCTGGCTACAGATGTAATGTGACCATCTGTGACGGGTATATCATCTCTTCAACTGTGACCCAAATAAACCCTTCCTCCTTTAAGTTGCTTCCTGGCAGGTATTTGCTCACCATTAAGAGTTAAGTAATGAATACAGATATCCAGAGACCAAAAAGAGCTGTGCAGGGACCTTGGCTCAGCGTCATGTGACTTGTTCCTGCAAACTCTGATGCTGAATTGTCTACACTGAATTCACATCACATCCTCTAGTATTCACTGCCAAAAGCAAGCCAAGGCCAAGACAAAAGGTGCAAAAATGTCAGCCCCTGGAGATGCTCTGAGAGCTGTTCTCAATCAGCTACATCCCTCTTTGCTGTAACCAAATACCTGATACAAAGCAATCTGAGGAAGGGCTTATTTTGACTCATAGTTGGAGGGGATACAGTCTGTCATGGCTGCAGGAGCATGAGGCAGTTAGCCACACTGGACTCACAATCAGGAAGCAGAGAGAGATGAATGCCCACAGTCAGTTCACTGTCTCCTTTTTACACAGTTGCAGGACCCGAGCTGGTGGCAGGGTGCCACCTACATACATTCCGAATGGGTTGCCCCACTGAGATTAAGCCAATCTAGAAAATACCTCACAGAAGTACCCAGAGGTGTGTCTCGGGAGACTGTTGACCTGTCGAGTCTAAACCATTAGTCATCATATGCTCCATTCTCTGCAGATCAGGATCCAGCCAGATAGCCAGATCTCCCAGGTAGGGCCAAGGCAGATGATAGAGGAGACCTACCAAGGTCTTTCCTTCCTGTCGACACAATCTGTCTTTATATAAGGTATACATTAAATCCAATAATAGTTCTGCTGACGGGAGCTAGTCTCTTTAAGGTGACTTTGCTTACTTCCTGTTGAACACGGCTCTGGGTTTTCTTACTCAGCCCTCTAAGGTGAGTCTTTCTCCTTGCTGTGTGGTTCTTTCAGCAAGCCTCACCATGGGGGCCACCAGATGACTCTTCCGTGAGAAAGATGCTTCAACAAGGCCTGTGAGTGAGTCGCTTGAGTTGAAATGACCCCATCTAAATCAGTGTACACATGTGAGCGTAAGAATTCACTCTCCCTGCCCCAGTGGCAGGAGAGATGGCTCAGTGGGTAACAGTACTTGCTATTCAATCATTCGGACCTTAGTTCAGATCTTTCCACCCATGTAAAAGCCAGCCACGGCCATGCTTGCCTGGAACCCCAGCACTGTGGGGAAACAGAGGATCTCTGGGGCTTCCTGGTCTCTAGGTTCAGTGAGAGATTCTGCCTTGGGAGACTAAGGTAAGGAGCAGGGCACCTGACATCACCCTCTGGCCACACAAATGCAGACATATTACACAGAAGGAGGGGGTGGGGAGAAAGGGAGGGGGGTAGAAAATAGAATTGACCTCTGGGAGATTCAGGTTGTGACCACTGACCATATAAAAGTATATGTACATATACTTTTTATTTTATACTTTTTAATATACTTTTAAATATACTTGTATATTTATGCTTTTTAGTATATATTTGATATACTTTTATATTTATACATAGGCATATATGTGCCTATGTATATAAAATTATATATATACATATATATATATATATATATATATAATAAAAATTTTCACTGCCATGTCAGGTGCTGTGCCACATAAATATAATCCCAGCATTCAGGAGGTGGAGGCAGGAGGATGATGTGTTCAAGGCTAGGACTACATAATAAATCCCATGCCAGCCTGGCTTACATAGAAAGACCCCTGTCTCAAAACAAAAACAAGCAGCTTTTGTTTTGTGTGTGACCCAGCTCCGCATAGGGGTGGGAACCTCCATCCTGCAGTGTCTGCAAGGCACCTGTTCCAGAGGAAGTTCTGTGAATATGAAGGACTGCACAAAACCATGCCTTCTTGCTCAGCTCTTCCCATTGTCAGCCGCCGGTGGCTTCTCTGCCGCTTAGTCTGCCTGCCTGAGCGTTTTCAAGGACGTGCTCTCTACGTTGTCCTAGCCTTGACTCCGCCAGGCAGGTGCTTCTCATCCTAGGACAGAACATTCGCTTCCTTACACGTTGCTTCTCTGGTTTCCATTTACCTCCTTCAGACCCAACAATAGCTCATTGGAAGCTGTGAGACACAATGGCTGAGATGAATCAATGAGAGTCACGCCTACTGATAATGTACTGTTCCCTTAGGGAACCCCAACCCTGCCCCTATGATTCCCCAGGGAGCTGCACACACCAACCTCCCTGCATGAATCAGTGATTCCTGTACACGGTTCTTTGTGTTCCAGGAAAGTCATTGTTCTGCTCAACCTTCACAGAACTGTCTGGGAGCAGGCTTTGAGCCCTTGACTTTCCACTCACTGTGCCAGTCCACGACTATTCACCTTTGCTGCACAGTCAATGTGTGGGAAACAGGTCCTAAACATTTATGATAAGTAAAGGAGAGGCAGTCTATCCTGCCACCCCTGATTCACTCCCTTTTCCTTGTTCTTAGGGTTGATCCGTGTCTATTGGAGTCAGCAGATGCAGGAAAGGATGTGTTGGCAGCCAGCAGCATATACTGATGATGAGGTAGAGAATCAGTCATGGTATTACATGCCTATAATCCCAACATTCAGGAGGCTGAGGAAGTATGACCTTGAGTTCAAGACCTGTCTGGACTATATAGTGAAACAGTGTCTCAAAAAAAAATCAAAACAAACAAATGAACAATAGCAACAACAACAAAAACGAAGAGCAGGAGAGATGGTTTAGTGAATGAAGTGTGCACATCACAAATGTAAGGGGTGGGATTCAGACCCCTAGTACCTATATCAGTGCTAGGTGGGCCTGACAGCTTGCTTGTGATCCCGACACCAAGGTAGAGACAGGAGACCCCCAGAGCAAGCTATCTGGATAGATGAGCCAACCCACTAATGTCTGTGTTCAGGGTTCTGCCTCTATATATAAAGTGGACAGTGACTTAGGAAGGCTCCTGCCAATGGTAACCTCTGATCTTGACATGCACGTGCATATGCACCTGCACACACACACATGCAAACATGTATTTAGGAGTACCACACCCACCTTCATATACCAAAAACAACCAAGTGCACATTATGAAGCTTTCGGTTTTGCATCTTATTTCACATGGACGTCATCTTATATAGGTATTGTCATTGTGTTCAATCTGTGGATGAAAAAAACTAAGGCTCATTGATATTTTTTTAAAAAAATAAAATCTGTCCAAAGTTCTAAGACGACCGTTTGGATCTGTCCAAGGTGCTGAAGCGACAGTTCAGTTCATAAAGTGCTTGTCAAGGCACATAAGTTTGAACCCATATTTTTAAAATTGGGTGCGATGGTGCCAAGATCATAATCCAGTAATGGGGATTACTGGATTGCTGTAGACAGGGGGACCCCTGGGGCTCATTAGCCAACAATCTCACTTAATCAGTGAGCTCCAGGATGATGAGAGACCCTGTCTTAAAAATCTGGATGACTTCTGAGGAATGATGCCCGAGGTTGTCCTCTGATCTCTATGTGCACATACATACACACACATGCACACCTGAGTACACACACACACACACACACACACACACACACACGGCTGACAAATCAATGAGCTGAGACCTTGAGACAGTTTTGTGCTGGTCAGTACACTGTGCCCTCTGTGAGAAGAGATGATGCTGTTTTCATGACACTGTGCCCACCCATGATCATATGGCAGAGGCTGTGAGCTAAGGGCTACACAGCACCATCTGAAAAAGGCAAGGTCATTGGGGAGTGGAAGAGGCAGCTTCTTATGGCAGGAAGGGATCCCTGGGCCCCCTGTGAGATCCATATCTAGCTGCCTGTCAAATGCATGGTCAAGGCATAGCTGGCAACTGGGTTCCAGCTGAACACCACCAACTTCCCCATCTGAGAGCAATATGCCCTAACTTCCCACCAGGGACAATCCCTCCACCTTGCTTGGAGCTTTGTCTTATTTCAAAATTAATCCACAAGCTTCCCACCACTAATTAGGGGCAAGCATGTCAAAACCTTACCCTTCCTGAATATGAAACTTGCATAAAAATAGTTTTCCCCAACCAATGTGGAATCAGATAAATGAACTTTCACAGACATCTTCCAGCCTCTTAGATTCTTTCTTTAGAGAGGTGGCTTGCTTCCATGGAGAGCAGGGTGACCCTGACACCCAGCCATTATTTGTGGGTGGGGGAAGAAGCCAGGGAGACACGAATACATCTAGACCCTTCTGGTTATGCAGAAGATTCCTAAAGGGTTCCCATGCCGATAAATAGAGACTGTCACAGGATGCGCATACCACAAAAGACGGTTCCCTATTCGATGATTGTTATGATAATTACTGCAGTGTCTGCCCTAGATAAAGACTATAGCTCAGCACCCAGTGCCCTAATGACACAAGGACAGTGGCCTTCTCAGAGGAAAGGACCAAATGTCAATTAACTTGGGATTCTGAAATGTCTCCAAGGGAAAGCCAGTTGCTGTGGATCAAAGGTTTCGTACAACGCACACATATTTTATTCTCTCTCTCTCTCTCTCTTCCTTCCTTTCTTTTGCCACCACCCACATTAACTAACCAAAAAATATATACAAATGTAGGGGGTTAGGGAGATTGCTCAGTCAGTAAAGTGCTTGCTGGGCAAACATGAAGACCTGCGTTTGGATCTCCAGCATGGCCATGGCATGCCAAGCCAGGCATGGCAGTGTAGACCCATAACTCCAGTGACTTTGAGGTAAGATGCAAGGATGCCTGGGTTCAATGGGCAGGCCAGCCAGCCTAGCCGAATCAGAGAGCTCCAGGTTTGGTGAGAACCCTTTAAAGATAAGGGCCAAGGAGATGATTCAGGGGTGGGGGGTAAACACACTTGTCGTAAGCTCCATCATCCAAGTTTAGATTCCTAGAGCTCATGTCTTTTAAAAATGGATGTAGTGGTGACTGTCTGTAATCCCCCACACTCCTACAGTGACATGGGAGGCAGAGACAAGAGGTTCACCAAGAATGCACAATGGAGCAGCAGAAACAAGAAAGCTCCTACCTCAAATGTTGTAGAAATTAATTATTTAACCCCAGCTAGGGTTTTCTTCCCCACCTTAGACCATTTAGTTCCTGGATGAAAGACACACTCAACCTTTATATTTACAATAAGTCTTAATCAGCACAAGAGCTGGGCAGATGCCTACCCTTTATGCTATTAGAATCTACCTTCCATAACCCCAAATTGTTACTTACTACTTACTGTGTTTTATCTGGGATGCTCTTAACTCCAATCAGCCAGCCCCCAGGGCCACATTTTTATGGCCCACCTAACTCATGGTGGCTTCTCCTTCTTCTCCTCGTGGACTTCCTCCGATCCCAAGGCCAGGAACCTTAAATCCCACCTATGTCTCTTCTGCCCAGCTATTAGCTGTTGGCATCTTTATTTATCAATCAGAAATAACTTGGGGGCAGAGTCACAGATCTATGTGTAGACTCCAGGTCTTGGGGGCCCGAAGTTAGCACTACAATAAACAGTAAAAGACAAAACCTCAACACTCAAATAAGGTACAGAGCAAGAACCAACTCCCAAAAGTTGTCCTGTGACCTTCATGCATGCGCTGTGGCTCACTCACGACCCCTACACACAAATAAGGTAGAGGACAATTGAGGACTACAACCATGTTGATCCCTGATCTCCACATGCATGAGCATGCATATACATGCAGAAATACGTGGGGGAGGGGCTTGTCTTAGATTCATATATCTAAGACACCTGTCCCGTATCAATTAGTGGTTCTTCTGGGACATGGGATCCAAGAGCTGTAACATTCTTCAAGTCAGCACACAGTTGGTCAGCAGGACTCCAACAGGATTAGCCATAGCAGCAGTTGCTGGTTCCAAGCTCCCATCTCCCTGCCATGGACCATCTAAGGTGTTCAGAGATCATGGGTGAGCAGGCATGCTCTGATGGTTCCTCTATGGACATCTTGGTTCCCCAGTATTTAGGATGCTGAGGAGAGCAACACAGTTCTGATCCCACCATCTTAAAATACCTCTGTCATCCCAGCGGGGACCACAACGTTTGACTTTTCCTGTCCATCGCCTTTCCTAGTCTCACTCTCCCAAGGATACTGGAAGGAATGCTTCTTCACCAGGGGGCAGATGGCATTACCCTGGGTTGTCATAGGAACTAAGGTTAATTAGTCATCCCAGATTTCAACCCTTGGCAATGCGTCTCAGCAGGGATCCTTGGAACAACTGTCCTGTCCATACATAAGTGATTATAGCAAATAAAAGATTCCCATGATTTGTACTTCTGAGAACTTCTCTAGTGTGGTACCAACAGTCCAGGGCTGAAGAGGAGCCCACTCTGACGTGAAGTTCAATGGAATCTAGCCAGTGATGAAGCTTTTGATATTATCTGAGACAGAAAGTCTATTTGGGGTGGAGGTCTCCCCCAGATACTGACTATTCTGTTTCTTTCCAAGGAATTGAGCAGTAATAGAGAAAAGGAAAGCTGCTCATACAGAAACATGAAAACCAAACCACCAGACCTGACCCTGGTGTCGGAGGGAGGATCAACAGCTGTTCACAATGTGCAACTGACTCCATCATGGGACAGAGGAAGAGACTCACACGGAGATGAACAGAAAGGTCGAGCTCCTTACACCAATGCAAAGGGGAGGGAGTCAACGCCATGATAACTGGATGCTAAATGGTTATTCCTCCATCCATCTATGTATCCACGCATCCGCCCATCTACAGTCCCATTTATATATCCACAAACCGTAAACTCATCTATGCATCTGCTCACTGATAGACTTACCCATCCATCTACCCATCACCCACACCCACACACACCACCTGCCTATGCGCCTACCTTCTACCCTCCATTCATCCATCTACCCAACATCTACCCTTCTATCCACTCATTCACATACGCATCATGTATCCACTTTCCCATTCATCTATCCGCCCACCATCAACATACACACCTATCCATTCATTTGCCTATCCATCCGTCTGCCCATCGATCCACCCAGCCACTCATCCGCCCACCTGTGTATTCTTCCTACCTACCCAGCATACACCCAGCAAGCCGCTCCGAGCATATCCATCCATCTACCCCACCCAACACATCCATCAGTCACTCATCAATTCACACACCCATCCTCCCATCCCAGAAGCAACTACTGGGGACCTGTGATTAGAACCCTTTTAAACATACTTCTGCTTCTACAGAATCCACAGGACCGTGTGTTTTTATAATGAATAGGAATTAATAGGGCCATGGTTCTAAGGACTAGGAACCCCAAGATAGAAATGCTAGCACCTAGAGAGGACCTTCTTGATATGTCATCTCATAACAGCTGGACAACGACTGAAAGAAAATGAACGCAAAAAATAGAACTTACAGCTCCAAGCCCTTTGATCATTGGTATCAATCCATTCAAAAGAATGGAGTCCTTAAGACCTAACACTTCCCATTAGATCCCCTGACATTGATGCATTGATCAAGTTTCCAACATACACACACACACACACACACACACACACACACACAGAGAGATTTTTAATACATTTTAGGTAGGAAGACTCACCCAAATCATTATAGCTCCCACAGTAATTAGCATAATGTTGAGTCCACAGCAGGAGATTAATTATGTTGCTAAGTGAAAAAAACTGCCAGATAGTCTGTGGAGTTCATGCTTACAGAGTCTCGTGGATCCTCAGATGCCCTCTTCTTTTGTTGGTCTTATTAAAGCCGTACAACCAAACCCCTAGTTAGTATTCTCCTGGTGAGGTGCCAGAGAAACTATATGAAATAGAACTGATGGGAACAAACCGGATGTAACTGAATCTTTCATCACAATAATCCCTCTTGCTGTACCCACTCATCCCCAAGTCATCCCTTGAATTCTGGATCATATCTTGGGAACAGCCTTCCAGGTCGCGCTGAGGCTAGGGTTGGATAGATCCTGACTTTTTGGACACTCAGAGGTTGTGGGATAGAAGCCCCATCCCCTGACTTCCCAGGACCAGAGAAACCCTCAGCCTGAGCTCCATCTGCCTCGTGGGAAGGGCGAAGTCTTCATTATTAATCTCTACCCATTATTTCCACTGAAATCCAAAGTCTTCAGAGTAGATTTGGATCAGCCACTCTCCCAGGTCCCCACGTATGCATCTCATTGTCTAAAGCCAAAACAGAGTGCAGGGAACATAAGGAACTCGCTGAACGTCTGAGCAGGGCTTGCCAGCAGCGGAGATACACAGCTGTTCTGTGCATTTGAGGCAATGCTGTTCACTGGCAGTGATGGTGTCTTGGCTGCTACTAATGCCTCTAATCCTCTACCAAACATCCATGTTTGCACCCATCTACACACCCAGAGGTTCACTATCAATGCGCCACCCATCCATCTATCCATCCATGCATTGATCCATCTACCCATTAGCCACAGCCACATAGACACCTGTCTACCCACTACCCACACAGCCTCTGCCAACCATTCATATATGTACCCATCTACCCATCCACCCACACATCTATCCATCTGCCCATCACTTACGGATACACCCATCCACCTACCCACCCATCACAGGTCTTCGGAATCGAGCCACCAGCTTTGCTGTGTGAGTTCTGTGTGCACTCACTGTGTTATGTAAGACTACCTGACTTGTGTCAGTAATTCAACCCAAAGTATGATTCATTGGTTCCCTAGAGTGAACTTTTGTCGGGACCTTATGAGGAGGGGTAGACATTGCTAACATCTCCCTAGGAAAGAAGTTTTCACAGCACCATCCGTCTGTCAATTAATCTATAAATATCCATAAATCTATTCATCTAGCTTGTTCATATACCTATCCATCCTTCTAACCACCTATCTATCCAATCACCCAGTTATCTATCCACTCATTTCTCCCTCCCTCCATCTCTTATCCATTCATCTACCTATCTATCCATCCATCCATACAACCCACCCAAGGAATATTTATTGAATATCTGTTGTGTTTATATCCTTTCAAAAAACAAACAAACAAACAAACAAACCAATTTCTTGTCACATCAGACAAAGAGCCTCGGCTGGGTGACTTGTCACATAACTGGAGTGCTGTATCTTTTGGGGCTGAGAGAGCCATGACTATATCTCATGGAAACAGAGACTAGAAGGAAGCATGCAAAGTAGCAGTGCTGGTACCCCGCACCGGTGCCCTAGCTCTGCCCTCTGCCCATGCCCAGCTTTTAGTGTAGCTTCCTTGGGGACACTTTCTGGATGTCCTCTGTCCTCCAAACCTTGAGCCCATCTCAGACACCTGTGTCTTCCACCTGACTTTCTAACCCAGGTGAGCATACTTGAAGGTGATCTTGGATCTTGGTGCCGCACAGCCAGTGGGACATCAGACTTCTCAGGGAGGCTTTTCCAAGCCCGAGACTTGACTCACGCCTAGCTGTGCCTCACATGGCACCTGTGTCACTGTCACACCACCTTTTAACATCTCACCCTGCACAACCTACCAGGTCACATCAACCCATCTGTGTACCAGCTTGGCATGGGTCTCCATTTCCTACACTACTGAGGAGTCTCAGGTTTGGGGAGATAGCTCAGTTGGTAACATGCTTGCTGTGTACTTGAATTTGATCCCCATAACCCATGTGAAAAAGGAGGGGTATTGATGCATGTTTATAATCCCAGAACTGCAGGGGCAGAGGCAGGAGGATACCTGGGTTTCAAAAGGTCAAGGGGCTGGGGAGATGGCGAAGCTGTTAATACCTCTTGCTGGCCTTCCCAGGGATCTAGGTTTTAGTTTCCAGCGGCCACAGCAGATGGCTCACAACTGTCTGTACCTCCAGTTCCTCTTCTGGTTCCTGTAGACGCTCCATGCAAACTGGGTGTAGTGGTGCTTGCCTGTGATCTCAGCACTTGGGAGGCTGGACGTTCAGTTATCTTCAGCTACAGAGCCAGTTTGAAGTCAACCTGGTCTACAAGATCTTGTCTTACAAGATAGATAGGCAGGTAGATAGATAGATAGATAGATAGATAGATGGATAGATGGATGGATGGATGATGGGTGGGTGGGTGGATGGATGGATAGATAGATGGATAAATACATAGATGATAGATAGATGCACACAAACATTCATAAATAATACATAAATAATAAAATTTAAAGCTAAAGCCACCCTATCCCCACTCCTCCCAAGCAAATGAACAGTTACACAAAGCTCACCCCCTTTCCTCAATCATGTCACTCTTCTGCATCCCACACAGAGCCTGACAACCCCCACCCAGCTCTGGGGGGAAAACTGCAGGATAAATAAATAAATTCTGCAATTGGGGGGGGGGTCCTCCCCCAGGCAGGACCTGAGTGAACTTGAGCCAGCATGAGCCAATAACCAAGAAAAAAAAAGAAAAGGAGAGAACAGAACAGCCTGGGGCACAGAATTAACTAACAGGCTTCTCTTTGTCTGGGGCTGATGAAAGTGAAATTGATACGCCCTCAGGGCTGAAGGAAGCTGAATGCCAGGTCGAACACCTTGTCAACCGCTGTGGCTAGATCCTTAGTCCTTGGATACCTTCATCTCCCCAACCTGGGTGAGCTGCCATAAGACTGGGCTTACTCAAGGACCAGAATTGCAGGCTGCAAAAGCCTTCAGATTCCTACCTTCTGCTCCTCCCACCTGCTAAAGATCCCCCTTCACCCTGTGCCTAACTTAATTAAGCAATTACAGACCCTGGTGCATGCTTCACTTCCTGGCTGCTCGGAACTGTGGCAATGCTGAGAAGCCGCTTCCAGGATCTAGTGAGAACACCGGCTCCTTTGAGGGTTCTTCAGCTGAAATACATCCCTGTATCCAATCTTAGCCTCTCCGGCAGAACACACAAAACTGTTTGTTCAGTCCTGCGGACACATGGGATCAAAGGCATTAGCATCCCTGGGGAAGCACCATTGGGTGCCCATCAGCCCCCAACCCCCACCCCCACCCCCACCCCCACCCCTGTCACTGGAGCACACCACAGCAACCAGACTCCCACGGTGTACCTGGCTTCAGCAAGCTGTCTGCTTGCTCTGTGCCTGGTCACCTGGTGAGATCGACCTGTCTTCCATGACACCATGAATGTTTCATGGGACCCAGGGGGTCAGCTTGTCTGTTGAGAGACCACCCAATCCTACCCATGTGTTCAACATCATGTAAGGAAACTTTCTAGAATTTTCCTGTGGAAATTCTCCTCATTTGTCTGAAAGAGGTTCAGGAGGAGATGGGATAGCAGTAGCAAGGGGCGGTGCTATAGAAGCCTTTTTGTCCCCATAAATGCTGAGTCCCGCCATTCCCGCCATCAAACTCCCATTCCTTGTTCTGATTTTATTGATTTAGTTTTATCTCATTTATTTATGCTAGGGACAGGCCCCAGGGACTTGCGCATACTAGCCAAGTGCTTGATCATTGAGCGACTTCTACTCCCCTTAGAGACCTGTTCTCCACAGATTCAGTCAACTCTTGGTTGGCATCCTGATGTCACTGAGATCTCAGAGCTGTGACAGCCATCTGTAACCCTCTCAGTGGGCATCCCGAGGGTTTTATAACACTCTAAATCCTCCAGTCTGGCATTCCTGCAATGCGACTGAGTGCTTTGTTTGGTTAGCTTTTGCCAACTGTCCACTTTATTCTTGGGATGGAGGAAAGGCAAGAACCCAACAGGAGATGTCTCAGAATGACACGTGTGCGCACACACACACACACACTCACATGTGCACATAAAGAAATGTAATGTACATTTATCAGGAAATTGCCATGTGCCGCACGAGCCCACTGAGAAACTGGCTCTGCAAAAGGGGCTATCCTGGTTCACCCGATCATGTTTGTCTCAAAGTATCCTCAAAGCCACTTGTCTGGGGATGGGCTGGTAGCCCCACTCTGTGAGGGGGAGAGATGAGAACAGCAAAACAGCCCCAAAATAAAAACCCCATGTCCTTGAGAACAGCTAGAACTGGTAAGAGGGGTTGCTAAGTGTTTCTCCTGTGACATAAAACTGTCTGCCATGGGAAAGAGATGCCAGGAATCCAGCTGTGGGAAGCTCAGCCATGGAGGGAAAGCTCAATGGGGAACGCCAGCTCACTGCTTCGACTTCCAGTCAGTTTCTGCTGGAGTCTGTGTCTCCGTCAGATGATGCCATCTCTGTTGTTAGGTGTCTTTTCCATGGAAGCCTCCCCTGAGGGGACACTCTGCTTTGCCCAGGACCCTCTCCACCGAGAAGCCCAGCTGGCTGCCTTAACAACGCTTCCTCCGTCCGTTTCTGTTGGATGTTTGGAGCACCTGGTACTTTGCTTCCTATCCACCTACCTACCTCTAGCTATTTATTCTTTTGGTTAGGCTCGCTGTATGTATGTTGAATAAACTCACCCATTTAAAACAAACAAACAAAAAAAGCACGGCTCTCAAAAACTATTCCTTAGACCATATAGAGCCATAAATAAAGAAATAATATTTGTTTCTAAGCGTTGATGTTTGGTAGATGAGGACCATCAAGAATATACTTTAAAAGTTAAGATATTTTCCGTTTATAGTTGATCCGGACTGGACCCATCATAAGTTTAAGGAGCACCTGTATTTGGGGGGGGGGGGGGGGGGAGTATCTTAAACCATTTAATTCTCCCGATCGGAAGGTGAGCATCATTACGGTGGATAAACACTGCGTGCGGCAAGGCTGAAAGAACATCGGTACAGGTAAGTGAGGCCAGGACTCTAGCGAAGGTGGAACCGTTCCAGCCCACCTTGGCTGCGTTCATGGCATAATAGTTGATGTAGACCCGGTCCTGACTGATGGGCAGGCGATCAGACAGCAGGCCGCACAGCAGCTTGCTGTAATCATGGTTCTGGCCACCACCGATCTTGCCGATGCTGTGCAGGCAGAGGGCGCAGGGGTCATTCGTGCCGCTAAAAATCATGAGCTGGTTGGGGGTCACATGCACTGTGATGTACCATGCGGGCTTGCCAGTGGCCTGCGCCAGCTGCTGGGTGATCTGGGAGAGAAATCCCTCTGGCACGGAGGCGCGGGGAACATTGGCGTTCACGATGAACATCAGCATGGTGACGGCGAGCTGCCCGGAGGACGGCGAAAAGAGCAGTATTGAGCACCTGCATTTTTGAACAAGGTCAAGGTATCACACCAATTGTTAACATTATTAACTTACTATAAGCTAGTGATTAGGCAGTAGGAGAACATTGACCAAGAGTTCCACAACCCAGGAAGCAAAAAGTTTTCTCTCTGTCTCTGTCTGTGTGTCTGTGTGTCTATGTGTGTGTGTGTGTGTATGTGCCATGTGAGTGCAGTGTGCCTGGAAGCCAGTAGAGGGCGTCTAGTCTCCTGGAGCTGGAGTTATAGGCAGTGTGAGCTGCCTGAACTGGATACCGGGTTGAAGACGCCCAGCACAGATAAGGCTGCTGGGAGAGCTGAACAAGGTGCTCTTACTTCTAATCTCAACACCCATAGGCTAAAGGAAGAGATGATGGTTTGAATATGCTTGGCCCAGGGAGTGGCACTATTAGAAGGTATGGCCCTGTTGGAGTGGGTGTGTCACTGTGGGCGTGGCCTTTAAGACCCTCCCCTAGCTGCCTGGAAGTCACTATTCTGCTAGCCGCCTTCAGATGAAGATGTAGAACTCTCAGCTCCTCCTGCACCATGCCTGCCTGCATGCTGCCATGTTCCCGCCTTGATGATGATGGACTGAACCTCTGAACCTGTAAGCTGGCCCAATTAAATGCTGTCCTTGTAAGAGTTGTTTTGGTCATGGTGTCTGTTCACAGCAGTTACAACCCTAACTAAGATAGAAGAAGATACAGAGTTCGAGGCCACATAGGACTTGTCTCAAAAACAAGTAGCAAAGGGGGGCACCATGCTTTGCTTTACAGAGTTCTAATCCTGCTGGTGTGTAATAGTCAGTGTTCCATAATTCTTCCTGGCTCCAGGACACTCCTTTGGCTGTACTGAGATAACATTAACAACCACTAATTAAATTAGCATTATCATTCTGCTTAATTTAACTAAAAGCAGTATTTTGTGCAAAAGAGGTACAGATGGCTGTAATCAAAAGCTAATCAAGCACTTCACCAACAAGATCCACCAAAACCGCCCATATATGCTCAGCCTGCTGATGACCTGTTGGACACAGACAGTAGGAAGGTGGGGGGGAGACTGTTTTGATTATGCATGATTTCTAGCAGGGAGCCTCCACACATGTAGACCCTTGTGGCAAGCAGGAATTTGCCTCATTTCCTAGAGACAGGTAATTACAGCAGTTAATTGTCAGTTTCACAATCTCTGTCCTCCTGTCATCTGTCCATCTTCTTCAATACGATAGCTGCCTGAGTGAAAGGAGGGGGGGCTATGAGGAGGAGGGGGAAGAGGAGGAGGAGACAGCAGCGGCAACAGTAAGGTAGCCGCCATCACTTGCTGAGTGCCGTGACTTGTGCTTCTGTTCCCAGCACTCTGGAGGCTCAGTAGGAGGATCCTGGGTTCAAGATCAGCCTGAGTTGCAAAGCAAGAACCTATCTCAACTAAACAAAGTAAAAGAGTCAAAGAGAAAGTACTAGGTTATACTCCAGGACAGAGGTTCTCACCCTTCCTAATGCTACGGCCCTTTAATACAGATCCTCACGCTGTGGTGACCCCCAGTGATAAAACTATTTTGTTACCACTTTATAACTGTAATTTTGCTGCCGTTGTGAATTGTAGTGTAAATATTGGATATGCAGGATCTCTGAGGGTCGTGACCCACAAGTTGAGAACCATCTCTCTAAGAGCCTTCCTTAGGCAGGCAGGAATTTATTGCTTAGGCTACATGCTATCCCAACCTCTGCACAGGTTTCTACTGGGCACTGGCTCCTCTGAGCATCCGCCTGTGAGGTCGGTTGGCATCACTCCCACAAGCAATTACCGAGGCCCTGGCCACTTGAAGTCACAGCCCCTATCAAGTCTCACCAATGAGCACACTTCCAGGAAGCAGGGGGCAGCACCCCGCCCCCTGCCACCTGGAATTTCACTTTGCTCCGGCGCCAAGCACGGAACTGTGTGGTGTCTGGTCACTAAAACCATTTGTGGGAAAAGGGTACAAATGGCTGCGTTCCCTATTATGAGATTTTTTTTTTTTCCCTCAACTCGGTGAAAAGAATTTTCCCTCCTCCAATTGGCTGCAAGCTCCATTCAAGTAATAGCACAAAGAATGTATTGTTCTGCATTGTACACACAGGAAGACTTTTAAAAGAGAAGAGTGTGGGCCTGGGCGATGGTTCTGCATCCAGCCGGAAAGTACTTGCTTCTAAAGCACAAAGACTTGGGTTGAATCCAGCCCCCATGTAAAAAGCAGGGCATGGCAGTATGGCTTTGTGATGCCAGCACTGGGGAGATGGCGACAGGAGGATTCACCCAGCTTGCTGGCAAGCCAGCCTAGCCTACTGAATGAGCATCGGATCCCAGAGAGAGACCCCATCTCCAAAACCAAGACAGATGGAGTCTGAGGTTGACCCCTGGCTACCCACCCACCCACACCTCCCCCCCAAATAATAGATAACACACATCTATAATTCTAGCTCTTGGGAAGCTGAGGCAGGAAGATGACAGATTCCAGATGACCCTGTCTCGAAAGAAAACATGGTACCAGCAAGAAGGAAGGCCTGGCTAGTTAGGGACGAGAAAAATCACTCAATATGACCAAGATGATCTAGACACTTGGGAAAAATCTGACCACAAGGACTGGAAAGTACAGATGTTCACCTCCCTGGTCCCCTGAACAATAGTTCAAACTATGAGCTCAGTAAGTTTTTGGTAAATGGCTGAGGTGGAGGCAGCAAGCCAGGCTAAGGAAGCAAGTATTAGGCTCCCGTGACTTATTGGAAATAGGCTGTTTAAGACAGGACAGACCAGCCGGGCAGTGGTGGCGCACGCCTTTAATCCCAGCACTCGGGAGGCAGAGGCAGGCGGATTTCTGAGTTCGAGGCCAGCCTGGTCTACAGAGTGAGTTCCAGGACAGCCAGGGCTACACAGAGAGACCCTGTCTCAAAAAACCAAAAAAAAAAAAAAAAAAAAAAAAAAGGATGGGACAGACCAGTTCTCTCCCTGCGCTAGACTTCCATTCTTGGTTGACATGGAAGGAAAGAGATGTTGAGGCATACTAAAAGGAAAATAAATTAAAGACTGCAGGGAGCTGAGGGAGGAGTTGGCAGAGGGAGGGGAAGGATGCTTGTCTGTCTGAGACCAGGGCTCACAAGGAAGAAGCAGAAAGATGAGGAAGAAAAGAATGAAGAGGAAGGGAGAAGGTAAGTACTCAGCATTATGCTAAGAAAACAGCTTTGAACAATGCCCAGCTCCTGCCGATCTGTCAAATCCCTTGGTCCTCACGTGGCTTGAGACACTGGATGAGGTGATCAACATGGTCCGGCTCCAGCAGGGAAGCGTAAATGGCTTTTTGCAAGAATGATGTTGCATCCAATTGTAAGAGGTTAGGGACAGCAGCTCAGCCAGCTAAGGGCTTGCCCGGCAAGGTGAGGAGCTGAGTTCAATCCCAGAACACACGCAAAAAGCCAGATGCAGTGGTAGGCACCTGTGTTTAGGAAACTGAAGTCATTATGTAGCTTTCCCAGGTTCACGGTTACAAAGGGGCTGAGCCAGAAAGAAGCCAACGGGGGTGGGGTTGCTTAAGATGGTGCGTATTCTAGTTTTATCTCTGTTGCTTTGACAACATATTCCCAATGAAAAGCAACGTGAGAGAAAAAGGCTTATTTCAGCTCACAGTTCCAAGTTACAGACTATCCCTGTAGGGAAATTACAGAGACAAGGCAGGAGCCTTGGATAGGTGGTCACATTCTATCCACAGTCAGAGACAGAGAATGAATGTCTGTACGCTTCTTGCTTGCTTGTTTGTGCTCAGCTTGATTTCTGTACTACAATTCAGTTCAGGACTCCTTGCCTAGGGAATGGCAACCAACACGGTTTGATAGAGACATTGATATACTCAGGGTCTTTTTGTCAAAAGACCCTTAATCTGGGGCTGTGGATAGTAACCCAGTTGCTAAAGTACTTGCCTTGAAACTGTGAGGACCTGAGCTTAGTCCCAGGAAACCATATATTTTTTTAAAGCAACCGTGGCTACACATGCTTGTAAGCTTAGTGCTGTGGGAAGCAGAATGGGTAGATCCTAATTGGTGAGTTCCAGGGCAGTGAGAAACCCTGTCTCAAAGCAACAAGATGGATGGTATCTGAAGAGTAACAGCCAAGGCTGTTCTCTGGCTACCACATGTATGTGTACTCATGTGCATTTGTACCTATGTCTGTTCATGTACATACACACACACACACACACACACACACACCACACACACACCAACCACCCAAACACAATGCTGACCCTCACAGCCATGACTGAACATACACTGCATCCAGCCTGGGGAGGGAGTTACACCAGCAAGCTCTGATGTTACCAGGGCCCTAGTGGTGGGTCCATTCTGGGAGACACGGTGCAATCGTGAGATCTCATGGCAGAGGGTAGGAACCAACATGGAGCTTCTGCTGAACCACTCATTGAGGCGGATACTTAAGGGTTCTTTAGAAAGTCAGTTTTGTCAGGTTGTGTTTTGTTGGGACAAACACATGGAGGAGTGTTTTCTTGAAGCAGACACAGGTGTACGGATGTTCTGCTAAAGCAAGTGTGTAAAAGGACACGTGATGAAGGATTTTTCAATAACAACATGCATTCATTAGTCCGCCTTACATGGCAGCATTTGTTGGGACTCCATGGAGAGAAAGGCACCAAAAAATGTCTAGTGGTGTGCTGAGGTTTCTTGCCACTTCCTCTGGCTGATTGGTAGAGTGATGCCAGCTGATACAGACTCACATGGAGTTTTGCTAAGACAGACTCACATGCTGAGGCAAGACCTGTGGAGGACATGTGATGTTTGGAGGGGGTATAAATAGACCTGCTTATAGAGCAAGCTCTGCAATGCTTGTTAGTCTTGAGTCTTCGCTGATCATCCCTTTGCTGAGAGAGGCACAGCCAAGAAGTTCTCCTGGCATCCCCCCTGGTCCCTTCTGCTGACTCATGCTGAGGCTGAGGTCTGGCCATCTCTACCTAGGTAGTACCACCGTTGCTGATTTGTGCTGCTGTCCTGACTCTACCAAGCTGGACGGCTGGTATATTTGTGAAGTGCTTGCGAGTGGATCGAGCTGCTGCTGCTGCTGACCTGTGAACTGAACTGCTGATTTTCTGACAATGCAGATGGGATTCGCTCCAAAGAACCATTTCCAAACAGGTCCATTAACCCTGTATCCTTTCTTTCCCACTACCTCTGGCGGGTGGTGGGCTAGAAGGGAGGTTAAAGCGTTTAAGAACCGTCATTAAAAGTAGGCTTTGGAAAATCAATGCTACAACTCGTTATTAAGGGATGCCCTCCCCCAGCCAGGACCCGCTCCTGATCCTGGTCTTGTCTGTCGCTCTCAATGAAGGGAACTTTATAACTACATGCCAATCATGCTACCCAACAGGTCTAGAAAATGGCTCCATCTTTCTTGATGAGACCAAGACTCACATGAACCTGGAACTTTCAAAGCATCTGTACTCTGCTCAGAGACCCAAGGACTTGCCAGAATGGATGCAAATTTCCCTGCATTCCATATGATGCAGGAAAGAGTGGGTCCCCAGGCTTGCATTGAATTCTGCTGCCCTGGGTCTTAAGTTATTAAAACTTTATAGAATTCTTTCACAGCCTCCTCCCGTGAGACTTTCCCACACTGGCGGGCGCACACTTTGGAATTTATGTTCTTTCTTCTCCCAAATTGAAGATTTCCTGTCTTTCCTTGCTGTGTCTCAATTGGGCCAGAGTCGAACAAATTACCTTGGTGGAATAAGTTCTTACTAACTGTAGCAAAGAAACTACATTCACACTTGAAGTAAATCAGAGTGCTGTGTTGTGAAGCCCATCTGGATATAACAGACCAGTGACTCAACCCACTCAAGAGGAAGCAGAGGGTGTGTGAGTGAATACACTATTCTGCCAGCCAGCCAGCCAGCCCAGGATGAGCGCTCACTTCCTGGAGTCCCTGGGAGCTGATCTGGGAAACTGAGGCAATGCATAGGGAGATGTCAAAGGCACCAGAAAGCTAAAACCTGAAGAGGAAAAGGGGTCTTTAAGGAGGACCTTGGGGTGGTTTGGGGTGGGGTACTTTGCTTTAACTCTATTATTAGCTATTTGGGAAAAGGATTGTGATTTAACTCAGCCTGGGAATGTAGCTTAGTTTTAATGGAATTGCCTAAAAACCCTCAGTTAGGGGCTGAGGGGTGTGGCTCAGTGGTAGAGCCCCTGCCTGGAATCCCCCAGTGAG
>JADRCH010000363.1:483969-521286 GCA_019843965.1 Rhynchomys soricoides
TGGCTCAGTGGTAGAGCACCTGCCTGGAATCCCCCAGTGAGGGGCTGAGGGCTGTGGCTCAGTGGTAGAGCCCCTGCCTAACATGATGCACATCTCCCCTTGCATGGGTTCAATTTTCAGCAAGGCCATACAAATTGAATTAGTTTAAACCACTAGTTATTTCCTCCAATTTTTCCTACTTCTAAATAAAATTGTATAAAGCAGCATAAAACCAGCTACAGAGGAAGCTTGGTTTCCTCTAAAGCTAGGCTTGGTTGTTAGACAGAACTTCAGATTCCTCTTAATTTTTCTATTTTATTTTACATATGGATGTTTTGCCTGTATTTGTGTCTGTGCACCGCATGCATGAAGTGCCCAAGGATGCCAGAAGAGGGCGTTAGATCCCTTGGAACTGGAGTACAGATGGTTGTGAGCCATGCAGTTGCTGGGACTTGAACCCAGGTCCTCTGGAAGAGCGGTCAGTACTCATAACCACTGAGCCATCTGTCCAACAAACCTCAGATTCTGAAATCACTTATTCTTATGAATTGACAGAAGAGAAAACAGAGAGAAAGCCCAGGGGCAGAAGAATATTACAAGAATCCCCCACCTTACAACTGAAAGTCACCTCCAGGGACTTTAATCCCCCAAACATCTTCTCCTCAGTTTACCTCCAAGATCCTGACCAAAGAGAAACCCAGTTCACCATAGTATGCACAGGATGGACAAAGAAACCAAGGGTATGCAACCTGAGAATTTTTGTGAAGCCAGTCTCCTCTGGAGGCTGGGGGTAAGAGGGGGGGCTGAGACACAAATCTCTGATATCAGACTCTCCTTGGAGTCTCTAGGGTTCCTTCATGGCTTCCAGCCCAAGATTTAAAGCCTCATCTGCCAGCAGGGGCGTTGTGGTTATACCAACATCTTCGTCATGGTAGGACTTTCATAGCCTTCCTTCCTCAGTGTAAAGAGCATGTGGGGAGCTGAATGTGGTGGTTCACACCTGTAATGCCAGTAGTTAGAGGCTGTGGCAGCCTGGGCTACATAGTGAGCCCCTTCCCCAAGGACAACGAAAAGTGACTTTAGTTTCTGAAGTCCCTCAGATACTTCATGGACATCTCTCTTTAGTCCACCCTAAGAGCCATTTTGTCCTGGTTACAACTTTCCAATCTCTGGACGGCATAGCAGAATAAAGAGAGAATCTTATTGGTCCTTGGGGAGATAATGAATCCACTGCAGTGTGAGAAGCATGGAAGCCCAGCCTTGACTGGGGCCCTTCTCTTGAGGACCATGAGAACACATGACTGTGACTTAAACATTTGGAGCGTGGCAGAGAGAAACAACGTCAGACCATCGTCAAAATTCTAAGACGTCTCTGAAAGTGCACCTCCAACGTTTTGGGAAACCCTAAAACATAGAGAGCCATAAACTAGGTGAAGTAGTTTATTTTTGCGATCCCAGAACTGGAGAGGCCGAAGCAGGAAAGTCTTTAGTTCAAGGTTATCCTAAGATGTACAGTGAGACTCTGCACTTAATATAACATCAATAACAACAGGGACTAGGGGTGTTTCTGAGTGGTGGAATACTTGCCTAGACTCCTCCAGTGAGGGGCTGGAGGTAACTCCAATGGTAGAACACTTGCATAGGTCCTGGGGTCTGTCAATCAGTCAATCAAGTAAGCAAGCAAGCACAGTCTTTGCTTATAATTGGAGAAACCCAGGGGCAAACAGATACATGTAGCAGCGCTGTCACGAATTATATTTATTTTGCTCTAAGATTACACACAACCTAGCAAAGGGGTTGATCCACTTGCATACCTCAGGAGCGTGATTCAGCCCTTCTTGGTGCTAAAAGTGACAGTGTTCTTCTCCAACGCCCTAAAACAAATGGATGTGTTTATATCCTTCTTAGTCTGCAGATCCTCATGGTATGAGTGGGCAGTTTACTTTAAAGACCAGACAGGAGTGAGAAGAATCACGACTATTCGGCTCCAAGGGTTGAACACTCCAAGCAAGCAGACAAGAACCTCCTGGGTCTGTGTTCTCGCTCACTCTTAGGGAGTGATGCTGAGGGCGACAGAACCAAACCCTGACGAGTTCCCAAATACTTTGCTTTGCCCATGTGAATATGGACACTAGCCTTTCACTTAGAGCTCATGCTGCGACTCAGACCCGTCCCCCTGATGTTTGGCCTTGTTTTGAGGTGGCCTTTCATTGGCCTGAGATTCACCACATAGGCTAAGCTGGCCAGAGAGCACAGTGCTCCTCATTCCTCCATCTCCTGAGCAGGAACCCCAAGCCTGCACCACCTTGTCCAGCTTTTTCACATGAGTTCCGGGGGATGAACTCTTGAGCTCACGATCCTCCTGTTTCTGCTTAGTGATCGCTAGCATGCCAGGTGTGCACCATCTCCCTCCTTCTCTTCCTTTTTTTTTTAAAACCCACCTTTGTGAGTGGACCAGCTGAGTTCAGAGGAAATGGTTTCTACACAGAGAGGCTTGAGTCACCCAGGCATTGCAGGGCACAGATGCTCACAGCAATCAATAAAATATTTCCAATGGGCTGTGCTTCCTGCGGGATGCTGCGCTGAGCAACCTAATGGAGAATCGATGCCTGGTGTACTTCTGGGGTGAATGGGTTGTATCCTGACATTCATGTTAAGGAAATACTTAAATAGGACATCTGGGTTCTAGATGATTCTCTGGGTGTGGCTTTATTTTCTTTCCCAGATGTTTGACTATAGTCTTCATTTTGTGAAGAATGGACTCATGACAACAGATACATACATACATACATACATACATACTAGATACATACATAGATACATACATAGATACACAGAGAGATACTAGATACATAGATACATAGATAGATGATAGATTGAGAGATAGATGATTGATAGGTAGATAGACAGACAGACGGACAGATATATAGATGATAGATAATAGACAGATGATAGATAGATAGATAGAATTTTATTTACTTATGAGGGGGTTCATGCCACAACACTGTATGAACGTCAGAGAACAATTTGCAAGAGTCTACTCTCACTTTTCACCGTGTGGGACCAGGAGATTGAATTCACGTCACCAGGTTTGACAGCAAGCACCTTCTCCTGCTAAGCCAACTAACCTGCCCACCCGTAGATGTTTGGTTTTTGGTTTGTTTGTTTTTGCTTTGTTCTTAATCACAATGAATTTGGGGGGGGGGGCGGCTGATGTGTGTTTGCAACTTACATGTGCAACAATTTGCTTTGTTTTGTTTTGGTAACCAAAACCTGTTACCTGGTGACAGCTGCTATGCACAATACCAGGAACCCAGGTGGGCTCACGCTGATGACCACAAATGCAGGTGCCGTGGAAGTGAGTTGTAATGGGCGCACACCTTCCTACCAAGCTAGCATAGTCTGAACTCAATAGATGCTCAATAAACCCCTGGTGAGCGTGCTTGGCTACCACACACAAAGCCCTGGATTGTATCCCTAGCGCTGTATACATCTATAATCACAACACTTGGGAGGTAGAGGGAAGGGGACCAGGAATTTAAGGTCATCTTTGGCTGCATGGTGAGTTTGAGAATAGCCTGGGCTACATGAGATCCTGTCTCGATGATGATGATGATGATGATGATGATGATGATGATGATGATGATGATGATGGTGGTGGTGGTGGTGGTGGTGATGATGATGGTGGTGATGATGAAGAAGGACGAGAAGGAGGAGGAGGAGGAGGAGGAGGAGGAGGAGGAGAAGCAATCTTGATGCAAACAGATGGACGAATGTGTTTGACAAAGGAAAAGAAGATATGTCTCTAAATGCAGCCTGGATAGGAAGAGAATTGGAGCTCCAGAGATCAGAAAGTTTTACTACATTTTAGAGTAATCCTGTAGGCTGCTGTCTGGAAGACTGACCAGAGCTGTAAAGAGCGTACAAAGGGCTGGGCATGGTAGTCCCTGCCTGTTATTCTTGCACTTGGGAAGCTGGGACAGCGTGGGGCAGGGGAGTAAGTTCAAAGCAAGTCTGGGCTACATGCTAAGATCTTGCTGCAGAAACAACAAAGTAACTCCATGATTTCATGCAATTATAAAGTGAGCAAGGGCCTGGGAAGATGGCTCCGTGGGGAAAGGGCTTGCTGTGTTGGGTCCCCAGGACCCAGGTAAAAAGCTGGATGTGACAAGAGGCAGAGATCCTGGAGAAGGCTACTGGAAGCTCCCTGATGAGACAAGCAGGGAGTTCCAGTTCCAGTGAGAGACTGTCTCAAAACAAATCAGAGGGAGAGCGATAGGCAGACACATTCTTCCTCCCTTGATAAGACAGCTGTGGGGGGCTTTGAGAGCCTTGGTTTTCTGAGACAGGGTCTCTCTACATCAGTGGTTCTCAACCTTCCTAAAGCTGTGACCTTTTAATACAGTTCCTCACGTTGTGGCGACACCCCCCCAACTGTAAAATTATTTTTGTTGCTACTTCATAACTGTGATTTTGCTACTGTTATGAGTTGTAATGTAAATCTGTGTGTTTCCCACTCTGGTGAAAAGGTTGCCTGACAACCCGAGGGGTCGCGACCCACAGGTTGAGAACCCCTGCGATAGCTGCTTTCCAATATGGGAGAGATCTCTCTTCTATTCAATACATGGCTCTCACCTAGCAACCAGCCCTTCTAGCTTCAGCATCACCATGTTTTGACAGCTGCTAGGGCATTCCCACCAGCATCAAAACAAATTTGCTTATCTCATCTAGGACGAGAAAATATACGTATTATTTTTCTTTAAGATCCTCGTTCCCAGCCAGGCAGTGGTGGCGCATGCCTTTAATCCCAGCACTTGGGAGGCAGAGGCAGGTGGATTTCTGAGTTCGAGGCCAGCCTGGTCTACAGAGTGAGTTCCAGGACAGCCAGGGCTATACAGAGAAACCTTGTTTCGGAAAAAAAAAAAAAAAAAAATCCTCGTTCCCCTGACAGCTTGTCTTTGCTCTCAACTCAACATTTGCAGTGAAATGTTTTGGTGAGTATGAATTGCATTCATGTTCTTCCCAAATCCCTCTCATCGCATGATCTCCTAAGCCCCCTGACTTACCTCCAAACATGTATGTACTACTGCCTTAACAAAGCCCCACAAGGGTGCCAGGGAAGGGGGCGGGGGTGGCTCCTTGCTTACAAGCATGAGGACCTGAGTTTGATCTCTAGAACTCTTATCTTAAAAAGTAGAGTGTGGTGGTGTGTGATTCTAATTGCATCAGTGGCAGGGGGAACAGAGGGGAGAGGGTTCTTGGGGCTCAGTATCTTGACTATGTTCATTAAGGTGGAAAGCCCTGCCCACAGTGGGTGGCACCATTCCCTAGACAAAGGATTGCATAAAAGCTAAGGTATGCATGCTTCAATGCCTTCATCCCTCTCTTGCTCTTGACTGTGGATGAGATGCGACTAGAGGCTGGATTATAACTTGGAACTGTGAGCCAAAACAAAGTCCTTTCTCCCCTCGGTTGCTTTTGTTGAGGTATTTTGTCACAGCCACGGGAGGAAAAAATATGACATGTAAAAAGTGAGGGATGATGACACCCTTGTAATACTAGTTGTGGTGGGTTGAATACACTTGGCCCATGGAGTGGCACTATTAGAAGGTGTGGCCCTGTTGGAGTAGGTGTGGCCTTGTTGGAGGAGGTGTGTCACTGTGGGCGTGGCCTTTAAGACCCTCATCCTAGCTGCCTAGAAGCCAGTCTTCTCCTAGCTGCCTTCAGATGAAGATGTAGAACTCTCAGCTCCTCCTGCCCCATGCCTGCCTGGATGCTGCCATGCTCCCACCTTGATGATAATGGAGTGAACCTCTGAACCTGAGAAGCCAACCCCAATTAAATGTCCTTGTAAGAGTTGCCTTGGTTATGGTGTCTCTTCACAGCAATAAAACCCTAACTGAGACACTAGTGCTTGGAGGTTATAGAGGCAGAGACCAGAGGACCTTGGAGCTTGCTGGCCAGCCAAATCCAATCAATGAGTTCCGGATACCAGACATGATCATGTTTCAAATAGCAAGGTGGGTGGTACCTGCATCTTCCTCTGGCCACCTCTGAGCCCGTCTGTACCACAGCTCTATGTCCTGACCCTGATCCTGCAGGAGGGACGCCTGCAGTTTGGGCAGGTGAGGCTAGATGCTCAATGTGGCTCGGTAGCAGGACACAAAGTAAACTCTCTAACCCAGGACTGTTTTCACCCAAGCCTGGAGTATCCACTGTGGGATGGGGATGGAGGCACTGAGAAGTTCACCTTTAACCCTTTGCTGTCCTTGTCCCCAGAGACTCAACAGCAGAGTCCCCGAGATCCCACAGATCCGAAGGCAGTGTCCAGGACAGAGCTCATATTTTACCAAGAACGACAGGGCCTTGTCTCCCTGGGAGAATTTAATCTCAAAACAGGATGCCCTTGTCGAAGACGCCATCCAGTCCAGGCAACTGCAACCCAATAAGCCTCTGACTGAATTAGCCTGGAAGGACTGTGACGCTGATGTGAGGCTTGGGGAGCGGCGGATGGTTGAGCAGAGTAAGCCAAAAAGATGAAAGACATAAACAAACAAATAAATAAATAAATAACACAGCAGAATATGGCCAATTCCTGTGGAAGGGCCTGGAATAAGAGAGAGTTAGTTCATTCCAGTGTAGGGACCTGTTCAGAACTTGTTAAAAATCTTTACCAAGGGCAGGGGAGACAATTTTCTCTGTAAAATCCTTAACCATGCAAGCATGAGGGCCTCAGTTTGGATTTCAAGGGCTCATATGAAAAGCCAAGCCTGGCAGTACACACCTCTAACCCCTGCACTGAGGAAACTGAGACCCGAGGATCCCTGGGGCTTGCTGGCCTGACAACTTCAGCCTAACCGATGAACTTCAGGCTCAGTGAGAGACCCTGCCTCAAAATTAAGAAGAATGATAAGAAAGATACCAGATATTGATCTCTGTATGCACACTCACATATTTGCCTGTACCTATTTATTCACAAAGACATGTGCATGAAGATTAAGCATATTTATTCAAATATTATAATTATAAATATATTATCAAATATTATAATTATTTGTTTATCAAATACATTTATATATTTATTAATAGATCAACACATTTACATATCCACATATTTATGAATAAATGTCTCTATATGTTTATTATACAAAATAATTTAATTCAAATATAATTAATTAATGAATATATAGATATATTTATTAATAAACATAATTGCTTAATAATAAATATAATATAACATATAATATATGTAATCTTCACCTAGAACTGGAAGTGTTGGTTCAGACTTGTAATCCCAGCACTAGAAGGCAGAAGCAGGAAGCCCACTCAGCTCGAAGCCAGTCTGGGCTACACAGGAAGTAAAACTCTTCCTCAGAAAACCTCACAAATACCTGTATAAATCAACCGTGGATATTTTGACCCCCTGTCAAGAGAAAGAATCTGCTGAGCTCATTTTAGCTAGGATGGGTTTGGAAGCTTGGCTAGAGCTGGAGGGAAGCTGCAGAAAGGGTGGATGAAGAATCAGACCTCACCCTCCAGAAGTCTCAGCTCTGCTCACAACTTTCATGATACTGCCCCCTGCTGATCATGGGGAGTAAACGCTCCCCAGGATGTAGTTGAACCCAGAGTTTCATTTAGCCGCCCCCACCCCACTCCTAATGTCCTAAGATTTGGCCTGGTGAGACAGGAAGGCTGGGACAGTATTCATAACCACAGACGGTTTCATTCCAACGCTAACTTTAGGTCCTGTAACAACCGCAGCCAGTCCCAAGTGGCCGGTTGGGACTTGCTAACCGTCCCTTGAGTCCTTTTTCCTTCCTCCCTAGGAATGGAACCTGGAGGCCTTGAACAGGGGTTCCACCAATGAGCCACACCCACAGCTTTCCTTTTGCAAGTCCTGGGGATGAGCCCCAGGTCCTCACGCATGCTAGCAAGTGATTAGCAAACTGAGCTACATTTGCAACCCTGAGTCTTTCCTTTTGGAATCACAGAATGCCCAAGGTCATAAGCCTCCCAGGCCCAAGGTCTGCTTAAGAGCTGCTATGGGTGGGGAGCAAGAGGGTCGGAGGCTGGAAAAGCCCTCAACCTGGGGACCAGAGTGACAGTTTTCCTCAGATAAAAGTGTTAGAGCCATTTAGGACCTAGGCAACCACACACACACAGACACACAGACACATACTTTACACACTCACACCTGCTCATGTGCTCAAGAATACACTCACTATGCATTCAGATTTCTGCTTCATTCCCACACTTGTAATGAACGTGTGAACAGTGCAACACACTTCATACACCCCCTCACACATGTGTGCACACTCCCACGAACGTCTACACATGGAACTGATGGTCCATGCTCAGGAGGGGAACAGATGGAGCCTGTTTAAATCATGTTTCTGTTGCTTTGATAACAGGCAACTTAGGGGAGAAAGAAAGGATTTGGGTTTGACTTACAGTTCCAGAGGGGATGCAGTCCATCATGGTGGGGAAGCCCCGCAGCAGGACCTTGAGGCAGCTGCTCACATCAAATCTGCAGTCAGGAAGCAGAGAGAAGTGAATGCTAGGGCTTGGCCTAATTCTCTACTTTATTCTATCTTAAGGACCGTGCCACCCACGGCTAAGCCCATTCGTCCCACTTCTGTTAATCTAATCTAGAATCTCCCTCACAAACTTGTCCAGAGAGTTGTCCCTGAGGGAAGTCTAGACCCTGACAAGCTGACAACTTTAGTTATCGTAGTGTGTATCTACAAATGGGCCTAGGAAGTCTGGGAGGCAATGACCTAAGAGATAGCCCAGTCTAATTTGAAACTCATCATCCTCCTGCCCCAGCTCTGGAGTGCTGAGATAAGAGGTGTGCACCACCTGAGCTGGTCCGAGCTCGAAGCACCACTACACCATGATCTGGATTTTCCCCTATCCACATTTTTAGCTAGATCATAGTTTGTCACTTCTAATTTTGTCCCTGGCTACACTTTGTCCTTTTTATAGTCCGATTAGAGTACTAATTAAAATTCTTTGAGAGGAAATAATAAAAATAGACCCATGCCAGCAAAGCTTCCGTCTGCAGAGTTGTGTTGACGAAATTATCCAAGAATCCAGCTTGGAGAGGCTCCGACTCCGCAGCACAGTCAGTCGGCAGCAGCCGGCCTGGGACCAGCTGGATTCCTATTAGCTGTCAATCACAAATGCCACTCAGCTTCTGGGTGATAGATTCTCTCTCCAGAGACAGACCTAGGACCTGGTATGGTGGCTCATGCCTCTAAGGTCAGCATTTTGGAAACCTGGAGGCAGAAGGATCAGGAGACCGAAGTCATCATTGGCTACACGTTAAGATCGGGGCTTTGACCCTGTCTCAAAACAAACAAAACAAATGGTATCTCACACACACACACACACACACACACACACACACACACACACGAGAACCTGAGTTCAGATCCTAAGCACCATGTAAAACCTGAGGACCATAGCATCTCTGTCATCCCATTGCTGGAAAGCAGAGACAGACAGATCCCTGGAGCTCATTGACCAGTTGCCCTAGTAAATCAGCGAGCCCCAGGTTTGGTGAGAGACCCTGACTCAAAAAAACAATGCAGGGAATGACTGAGAAAGACATCCAGCTCCCACCCCCTGGCTTCCACATATGTGTGGCTGCAACATACGTGTGCACACACCCACACAAATACATATATTCAACACACACATGTACATACAAGAAAAACAGATAGAAATCTAACTATATTTGCAGAATGAAAATATTCTACAGAGAGACACTTACGCCCTCCCTTCGGCTACTAGGTTTTGGAAACAATGATTCCCAAGAAATCGGAACTTCCCCCAGGAGTCTCAGAATGGGGGAAGCAAAGAGCCAAGCCTTGAGCCAGTTAGAGGATAAACTTGTCTCCTCAGAAGAGATTTCACACAGATCTAATAATTTGTGCAAGCACCTTGCCAGAGAGACTGGAGCTGAGTCAATGATGGGTCAGCCATGAGCAGGGACACATCTTGACCAGGAAGACCTAGCAACGAGTACATAACTTTGCCCCCTGTTTCAACCCAAGTCTTATCTCAATGGCCCCAAAGATAGACCTAGCAGGATGTTCTTGTACCTCTTTATTTGTTCCGTATCTCCAGTGAATCCACACTGAATAAATCTCATTTCCCTGCTCTGTGTGTGTGTGTGCATATATGCACAGATATATAGGTGCCCATGTATGTACATGTATGCAGAGACCAGAGCACACTTTGAATGTCATTCTTCAGGTGCTATCCACCCTAACCCTAACCCTATATGTTTTAAAGACAGGGTCCCTCATTATCCTGGAGGTTGCCATGTAAGTGACGATCTCCCATCATTGAATCCCTGCCTCCTGGGTCCTGCCACTGAGATTACAAGCACCCAGCTCTTTAATACGGCTGTTGGGTCTGTGGTGGTCTGAATAAAAATGGTCCTCATAGGCCCGTAGGGAGTGGCACTATTAGGAAGAGTGGCCTCGTTGGAATGGGCGTGGCCTCGTTGGAGTGGGCGTGACCTCGTTGGAGTGGATGTGGCCTCGTTGGAGTGGGCGTGGCCTCGTTAGAGGGAGTGTGCCGTTAGAGTATAAACTTAGAGGTCTACAGAAGCTCAAGCCAGTTCACTTCCTGTTGTCCGTGGATCCTGATGTGGAACTCTCTAGCTTCTTCTCCAGCACCATAGCTGCCTGTATACCATCACGCTTCCGGCCGTGATGCTAATGAACTGAACCTCTAAACCGGCAAGCCAGCCTCAACTAAACGTTGTCCTTTACAAGAGCTACCATGGCCATGGTGTCTGCTCACAGCAACGGAAACCATAACTGAGTCAGGATCCAAACTCGAGCCTTTGCAAACACTTCCCAGGCTGAGTCTTCCTCACCCCCACCCCCACCCCCATCCCAATTCTCTGCTTCTCACCGAATGTATCTCTTTAATCACTGTATTGAGGACGGTAACTGAACCTGGCTTGTTGGGGCTGCCAGGGCCCAGGCTGTAACCTTTGGGATCCTTTAGAACTTTCAATGAACTTTAACTGATCTGGTCCTAGGACTGGCCAGAATGGTAGAAACCCATTCTCTCAAAGAAACAGAGAGCACCTTTTCTGAAGTAGGAGAGACACGGTGGATTTGTTCCACAGCCAACTCCTCCTCCCCATTTTGAAGATGACTCAATACTCCCCAAATTGCTCCAGGTTGAGCAATTATTTAAAACCTGGCGGGGGGGGGGGGGAAATAAAGGTGGACAGAGTTGTCCAGAACAACTATAAAGGGAGCCCTGAGGGGCCCAGGCTGCCCATCATCAAATGATCATGCCCAGGTTCTACAGACTGTCTGCTCTGGGCCAGCTCTGGCTGCCAGACTCTAGCCTCCTCGTTTGGCATCTGGAGACTTGTTAAGATGGCAGATGCGATTTTCTGGTCAAAAAGCAGACAAAGGAAATAGATAGAATGTACTCAGGCTGAGGAGATGGCTCGGTTGGTAAAGTACTTCCTGTGAAAGCATATGGGTAGAGTTCAATTCCCAGAATCCATTAATAACCCTGGTAGGCTGTGTGGGTGTTGTCCCAGCACTGGGAAGGTACACACAGGAAGCTCCTTGGGGCTAGCTGACCAGACAGCATAGCCCACTTTGTCACTGTCCAGGCCCATGAGTATACATGCATCAATACATACACAAGTGAATGGGCCCATGTGGAAGGGTAAGGTCACTGTACATGGAACTAAACTGAAGGCACTCTGAGTAAAACTTCCATTCTGAATAATGGTCAAATCAAGTGTAAGTACCCAAGACCTCCCTGGGTAACTGACATCCTGCTTGGCAGAGAGAGACACATGGGTAACTGACATCCTGCCTGGCAAGTTGAGACATGAATGTTAGACAAGTCCTCCCAGCACAGTTAAATAAACCAACCAATGAGAACGGGGTAAGTGTACCATAAATAAATGTTCCTAGAAAGTCCCCTTTCCCTGAATCCTCACTGGCGGGAAAATGTAACGGTAACTTTGCACAGATGCGTGTGATTTTTCTTTTTTCAGGCCTGAAAGCTCTGTGACATTGTGGCTTGGCAGGGGTGGACAGCGGGGGTTGGGGAGGGCGTTACAGTTCAGCTACTGAATCCGTTCTGCATCCCTGATTGATCAGTAGCGACTTGATTATGATATATTTTTGTTATCTGTGTTAACCTAATGTTTAAATTGTGTTGTATCTGAGCAGACCCCATAACAGTCATGAGTTAGTGTTGGTGCAAGCGGAGACATCTCTGGGCTCCCTCCAGATGAGCTGATGGAGGGTGGGCGGGAGAGCAGAGTAGGAAGTGAGATGGTTCTAAATGCCTATCTCTACCACCCTCTGCAAGACTCCTCTCCTCTCCTCACACCAAGGCTTGCTCAGAGTGAGACTGAACCCCGGGTAGACCACAGGGACTGAGAGACAACCCACCAGGGTGACCTGCCCATTCATCCACAGGGGAAGGTCAGAACACCCCCATCAGATGTTCAAATGTCCCTACTGTGCAACTATTTCCTCTGAAATGACACATTCATTTAGGACCCAGGAAGCTCCTGAAAGTTACAAGATTCTCAAGGTTCCCTCCCAAGGCTGTAGGAACATTAACAATTGCTAAGGAGAGGAGACTTCTGACGAGTGGAGCTGCCTGTAGCGTGTGCATGGGACTCCTGGGTTTCAGCCTTTATGAGTTCTTACTAGGACTAGGGTGGACTTGCAGGTGCTGCAGCTACGTCTGAGTCAGCCATGCTCCTATACATAACCCCTCAACTTTAGTCCTCTAGGTAACCCCATAAACTCACCAATTCACTAAGCTGGACAAATGTGAAATTGCTTCTTTGATTTGTCATAGCTGCCTTCTCTGGGACATGTCTATTCATCCTACAGAGGGAACGTACAAAAGACCAAAGTAGCAATTATACCAAAGTCCAACTTGATGAACCGATGAGTTTATTGGGGTGACTTACAAAAGCAGGGATGACTCATGGGGACAACTGAAAGGCCACCCTACCATTGGTAAGGGCTCACAGAAGCTGCATCCCAAAGCTCACTGCATGATATGCAGCTCAACAACTCAGAGCATCTCTTCTTCCTGGCAGCTTTACTAGTCTGAGTCTCCACAACAATCCTTACTGCTTATGTAACCTTCTGGAGGAGGGGCTTGTAAATGTAATCAGTTTCAGGGACTTCCTGATATTTCTGAGTTTGCTTACTTCCTGAATTTTAAGGAGCCTCCCTCCAGGACTGAATGGAACTTGCTCAGGACTCCCTGGGAAAGGTCACACAACAGCTCCCACCCAGAGAATTAAGGCAAGAGTGGCAAGGATCATAAATTTTCATGTGGAGAGATGAGGGGAGGTGGGAAAAGAGAGTAGAGAGGGACAATTACGTTCTTGGAACCTTAAGCAAGTGTCAATACTCACTTTTAATTTGACAAGAGAAGAAACAGAGTCAGTGTTGAGTAGTTTAGCATTCCAGCAGGATCCACCAAAGAACCACAGATAAGACATATTCAACAATGTTGTTAGATCACAAACAAACACACACACACACACACACACACACACACACACACACACACACCTGCCCCTCTGGTTCACTCTCACATACTCTTAGCTCTTTGTCTTTGTTTCCTCTCCAGTTGCCTGATAAAATATCCTGATAGGAAGAGATCAGTATTGGCTTAGGACCCACAAGACCAAGTTCTCAGCATAAAAGAGACTTATTTGTTCCAGAGGGACAGAGGGCAGGGAACAAGAGACAAAGACAGGAGAAAGAGGGTGAGGGAGAAGGGGGATAAAACAAGGGCGAGGAGGCAGAGATATTTGTCCCAGGAGTAGGGGATGACAAAGGACTATCTCTTGATAGAGGAGACAGACATGGCCCATAGGCAAATGGCGGTTTATAAAGGAAAATGGGGAAACCATGTGTTAGGATGAAGTGTTTAATTTTAATTGGGCACGTTAATTAGGTGAGCCCAAGGGAGCTTTTGATTCTTGAACTTCAATACTCTGATAGCTGGAACTTGATAGTCAGCCTCAGGAGGAGGAAGAGGTGGCCAAATAAGGGACTAGACCTTGGTGGCCAGCTTTAGTAATGTAATTTAATGTTTTAGCAGGCAGGGGGAATGGTGGAGAAAGATAAGGCCTGCCAGAGCCACACACTCAAGTAGACTAGTGTCCCTTTGTGGTTCTCCCTTCTCCCCAGGGTCATTGGCCACCAGCCCATGAGGATAAAGGGAGCAGATTTCTGATGGCCTGTGAGTACAAACAGAAATGACGACACTCTAGGATCAGCTTTGGGGAGACAAATCAGCTTTATTCTGGATGATCTAGGGTTATATAGTTTTGAGGTAAGGATATCCAGGGCTGGCCAAGGTCATGGCTGAAGGCTAAGGAGCTGAGACGCCTCATTAGCATAGGGAGGCATTCCAGGAATCTTAGATGCTTGTCGAACAAATTTCTTATCTGGAGAAAGAGAGCTGAACCCGTAATCTTACCAAGACTATTCGGCATTCCAATGGCAGAGGGAATGGGGGTTTCAAGCTCCCCAGACAAGGTCAGAGGAGAAGCCTTGCTGGTAAAGGGAGTCCCTCATTTTACGCTGAGCTCAGAAGGCTATCCAGACAATGGTAGAGTTTGACCTTAGTTTGCCGGGTCCAACATCCCCCCTCGCTGACAAAAGCAACACAGGAGGAAAAGGGGTTTATTTATGTTACATCTGAAGTTTAAAAAACGGAAATAAATGCCGGTGCTCAGTCCATTTTCTTGTTTTCCTTCAGCCAGGACCTGAGTCCAAGAAACACTGCCTCCCAAGTCCAGGATGAGTTTTCCACCTCAACTAGCCTACTAAGAAAATTCCTCACAGGCTAGCCCAGTCCCTACAGATTCCCCTCCAGACCTCTTTCTAGGGTGATTCCGGATCGTACCGTTTGTAATTAAAACTAAGAAACACACTCTCTCTCTCCCTTCCCGTCTGCCTTCCATGTTCTTGGAGGCTATCTCTTCTACTCTTCACCTTGAGCTAATTTTCTTGATTTTTTGCAATGTCTGTAGTGTCTCCTCACATCGCAGTTCTTTTTTGTGATTGATATCTGAGCTGGGATATACTGGTACACCGTTTCTGGTGTAGCACTCACTCACTGGTATACTGTTGCTGGTGTAGTGCTCTGTAACACAAGGGTACATGTCCAAAGATGATGTTGTTGTGAACACACGGTCCAGAGGGGCTTCTGAAGCACTTCCAGATGTTTCTAGAATTTTCTGTTTTGTTTTTTGGTGTTTATTTGTTTTGAGATGGGTCTCAAGGTAGCATTGAAATCACTGTGTTTTCCAAGCTGGTCTTGAACTCTTGAACTGGCAGTAATCCTCCTGCTTCAACTTCCTATGTACTGGAATTACAAGCATGAGTCACCCCACTCAGCCTTGTGGGATCTCTCTCTCTCTCTCTCTCTCTCTCTCTCTCCAAAAGCTCAGGCTCACCTCAAACCCACAATCCGACTGTCTTCCACAAGTTTCCTGAGCACTACCAGTGCAGTACCTTATCCAGCTAAGTAACAGAACTTTGAACCACCACAGTCAGTTGTGTTCTAGAATTTTCTTTGCATCTCACAGGCTAAAGAATACCTCAGAAACACCAAGAACACAAGAAGGAATAATGACAGATTCAAAACAAAATGCCAAAATTCTTTCTTAAAAAATTTTATTCTAAAGGAAAACCACACACACACACACACACACACACACACACACACACACACAAATCAGAGAGGACAAGATGGCTCAGTGGGCAAAGCCACTTGCTGCCAAGTCTGATGACCGATAAACTCCCCTTCCCAGATACTCCTCCCTGCAAAAGGTATTTAACCTGAGAAAGTGGGGTATGATTTTACTCATCATCACTCTCTACCATGACAATAAATGCTTTAAAACCATGGACTGTCTCTTTTAATCGGGATCCCCTGTGGGGAGCCATGGAACAGGCCTTGGTCTAAAGAGCCGCATCTAATCTCCTACAGAGGCCTCTCTGCACTCCCAGCCACTGCCTCCACCAAGCCAAGCCAGCCTCAATCGAGCCAAGGACTCTCATCCCCGTGGGACCCAGCTAGAGCCCCCCCTCTTCCCCTTCTGCCCCAGGCTAGATCCAGCCCTCAGATCCTCCACTCCATTCTCAGCTCTTCTGTGGCATCCAGCGGTGTCTGGGGTGCTCGAGAGCCTGAGAACCAGACGGCCCCAGGGCTCATCAAAGGCCCAGGGACCCCCAAGCCAGCTCTGGCTATCCCCAGGACCTCAGACTGCTCTCCCCCACCCCCCGAGTGGTGTCCCACAGCTTCCCATAGCCGGACATCCGCCCTGCACTAGCCTGGGGTAAGGGCAGTCAAAACTTCCCACGTCCCGCCTCCAGCAGTGGTCCGAGCTCTGAGGTGGACACGGGACACCCTTAACTCAGCACACTGAGCCATCTCTCTGCATGCCACCCTCCCCACCAAGGGAAAAAAAAATTTTTTTTTTTTAATCTAAATTAAGAACTTTGGCCACTTCCACAGGAGCAAGTATTCCCAAGTCTTCCTGATGAGTCACAGCATCATCCCTATGAATGGCTGCCTGGACTACAGGCAGGTGGTACATCTTATTTAATTAGACAATGATTAGGTAAGTGAGATCAGTGGTGTAAGGAGTGTGGTGCTAATTGCCTTTCCTACATAGGCTCACATCCTGCTGGGTGGCTTTTAACAACGTTCGCACCTGTCACAAGATGACACCCCCCCCCAACCAAAAAGGCATGATCCTCCCTTTTCTGATCCTGTCTGGCCTGCATCCGTGAGACAGGACTTCCCTGCAGATGAAGGACATCCAGCGGGACCCACCTTGAACACTGCACATGCAGACAGCCAAGGTCAGTGTCTTTGCTGATCGGAAGGCAGGGAGGAAAGAATATCTGTTGGTCAAGGACGTTGGTTTTCTGGGTGGTGGGTGGGTAATCAGCTCTTGCCCTGGGATAGGTTTGTTTTGGTTTGGTTTGGTTTTTGGTTTTTGGTTTGGTTGGTTGGTTGGTTTTGGTTTTTTGCCAGTGTAGGATAAAACGCCACACCAAACTCTCTTGGTTCGGTTTCATCTGGCCTGAAAGCTTGGTCCTCAATGTGGTGGTATTAAGGGAGGAGTTTCCCACCCTCCCCTCAAGTCCCATGATTAAAGTGAAGTTGGGCATGGTGACACACCCATGTGATTCCAGCTCTAGGGAGATGGAGACCAGCAGGTCTCTAGGACTTCCTGGCAACCAACCTCATCACTTGATGAGTTCTGGACCAATGAGAGGCGAGGTCTCAAAAAACAAGGCGAGGCCATCGAGATGGGGAAGGGTGGATGAGGCCAAGCCACAGGTACCAAGGCATGTGAGTATTCATGCATATACCCACACATGCCCACAAAATAAATAAAAATGTTTTCGTTTAAAAGAGGGTTTGGTGATGTGGTTCCGGAAACTTCCTGTTCTTCCAGAGGGCCCTAGTTAGGTTTTCAGCACCCACTTTGGGTGGCTCACAACTTCCTGTATTTCAAACTCCAGGGGATTCAACACCATCTTCTGCCCTCCGTAGGCGCACAATAAATCTGCCTGTTTGTTTCCTGTTCTTTTTTTTTTTCCATTACACGTGAGGCTGGACTGCTTTTTCAAATTCTGTGGCTGCGTGTGTGTATCTTCCCAGGAAACTCCCCGTTCACACCCTTCACCTCTGTTTTTATTGGGTTGTTTTGTCTTTTTTTTTCTTTTCTTGGTGATGGATGTGAAGTCTTTCTAAAGCAGTGAAATTGGCTCTTTACGTGTGTCTGCCACAACGTTGCAGATACATTTTTCCTAGTTTCTCGTCTGTCTCTTTGTCTTTATGGTATGTTCAACACCATAAAACAGAAATTTAAATGTGTTGCTCATATCGGGAAGAGCACTTGCTGCTCTTTCAGATCAGCGTTTGGTTGTTCCCAGCATCTCCAACCCCCAGCCCACAAACATCTGTAACTCCAGCTTTGGGGGATCTAATACTCTCTTCTGGACTCTGAGGGTACTGTACTCATGAGCACAGACAGACAGACAGACATGCACAGGTGAGTGCACACAGATGTACACATACACATAAATTTAAAAAAAACTTTTCATGTACTTCAAAGTTATCAATTCTTTTCTTGAGTTTTGAATTTTTGCTTGTGATATCTTCACAAGTTTTTTTTTTTTTAAGGGTGTGTGTGTGTGTGTGTGTGTGTATGTGTGCGTGTGTGCTAGTGCCACAGAGGACAACATGTGGGAATCATTTTCTCTTTCCATGTGTGGGTCCTGGGTATCAAACTCAGGTTGTGAGGCTTGGCTGCTAGTGCTTTTACCCACTAAGCCATCCCACTGACCCTCTCTCTGGAATCTGTATGCCTTCTCTGTTCTTTAACTTTTGAAATTCAGAAATAAGGAAAGAGTCGCAGAAAGGAGCATGATATGACAGGGAATTCTTGGATCGCCCTGTCCAGGTTCTCACCAGTGGTCACAGATTTATTTCATGGCTATGCTACAGTATGGAAACCAGAAAATTTGACTGGGGAGATGGTCATCAGGTAAAGTGCTTGCTTTGCCACCGTGAAGACTAGAGTTGGACCCCCAGGATCATTGGAGATACTAGTCTTGCTGGTACATTGAATGGTACATCCTTGGCACTGGTAAATTGGGAGACAGAGACAGAAATTCAGTAGTCAACCTGTCTCCACTCAGTGCTGGGTTACAAGAGTGTTGTCATGCCTAGATTTCAAAACAAGAAAACAAGAATCATGGCGCGTAGGGATTGAACTCAGTCCCTCATGCTTGTCTGACAAGCATTTTATCAACGGAGCCATCTCACCAGGCCTTCTTTGAGATAAAGGACAGCACAGTGGGGGCTTGCCTACTTGAAATGCCTTGTTTTACATGCAAGTCAGGTTCCCTGGGGAATCAGACTCCCAAGCAAATGTATACCACTCAAGGGAGCAACTGGGGTTCCGCTGCCAGGGCAGAAGGATCCAGGGCTCTTAGATGTACCACAATGTAGGCCAGATACACATGAGGATATTTTTGCATTTAGCATCTTGTTTAAAATTCATAGCCTGCTGGGGTTGGAGAGATGGCGATTCCCAGCCCCCACACTGGGTGCCTCACAACCTCCTCTAACTCCATTTTTGGGTGACCTAGCGCCCTCTTCTGGCCTCCATGGCCATCTGCATCCACATGCACATGCTCCCATACAATGTACATGTAAATACAAATGAAGCTCCATTTTTATCAGGAATTTAAATTTCATAGAATTCTGATAGACTCACTGCTTTGCACCAGGAAGCAATTCAATGCCTGGACTTTTCATGAACTATTCCTGTACCCAATGAAAGCCTTGTATTGTCTTCACTGTACAGAATAGGACATTGAGGCTCAGTTGGTGAAACACTCTGTCATGCAAGCATGAGGATCTGAGTTCAGATCCCCAGAATTGACACAAAAACGCCAGATGTGGTGGTGCCTTCTTATAGTCCCAGCTCTGGGAGGCAGTGATAGGGCGAGTCCTTCCACATTGGTGTGCTCCAGGCCAGTGAGAGACCCTGCGTCAAAGGAAGTCGATAGCATTCCTGACAATGACAGCTGAGGTTGTCCGGCCTTCACATACTCACACACATGTGCACACCTGCTGGAATACATACACATACATCTGTACACACACACACACATATACACACAATCATAGACTCCCAATAGAGTCACTATTTTGTACTGAGAACCAATTCGATGTTCAGCATGTCACGTAGATTATTTTGCTCCTCAGAAAAGCCTTGCTTCCAGTGTACATAACAGAAAGTAGAGGGCCTACAAGAGGGCACAGTAGTAAAGGTGCTTGCCTGACAACCTGAGTTTGATCCTCGAGACCCCCATGGAGGAAGGAAAGAACCAACCCTGAAGGTTTCCTCTGACCTCCATGTATATCATGGCATGTGTGTGGCCTGTGCTTATGCACATATGCACACATACTTGTGCACATGTACACACACGCAAACACAATAAATTACTAAATGCAATTTTTTAAAAAATAAAAGGATAACAGCAGCTCAAATAACCTGCCCAGATCACAGCCCAGGAGGGTACAGGTAGAGGCTTGAACCCGTTTAATTGGCTGCTCCATCCTTCCTCTCAGTGCACACGGGGCCCTCTGAGTTGAGCCTGGCTGTGCCACTAGACTGTGCATTGGCCACCTGACCTGAGCTTAATAAGTAAATTCCCGGCAACAGCTTCTGTCTGCAGCAAGCATGAATCCAAAGGCGTTTCGTGCAATTCGTCCAATCAGCATCAGGTAAAAGGAGGCTCGCATCTCAGTATTACTTGGGTAGAGATTTCTTGTTTTCCCCTGTGAATCTGGAGAGCTGAGTTTAAGCCCCTCTGAGCCTTTATTTGGTTGCAGAGTCATTAGCACTCTACAGAAGCCCTCCTGGGACATTTCTAACTGCCTGCCACAGATAACAAGAAATGATGTCAGCAACTTCACTCTCAGATTGGGAACAGAATGCCTCTTTCTGGTTTCCCTCATCCTGTCATGTCTACCTTAGGATCATAACCAAACCATCCTGGTAGCTCAGAGGCAGGCCTATATATGAGAATTCAGGATTCAAGTCTTCATTTTGCAAACTACCTGCTGGATGAACTTGGGGGGGCAAATTGTGTGACCTCTCAACCCCACTTTCTTCATTAGCAAATGATATTGGTGCTTAGTTTCAGACTCTGGGACAAGGGACTGAGGTGCATATTTTATATATCAAAGCAGACCTGGCCCCCAGGTTCTCCCAGCTTCCCTCAGTTCCAACCTGACATACCCTGCCCCCCAACCTTGAACTTTCCAGCCCAGGGGCTGGGCTGCCCTCCCCCCAAAGACTCTTTCCTGCAGAATCCAGCGTTTTGGTCTCCTTCCTCTCCCTCTCTCTATCTCTCTGTCCTTCTTTCTCTGCATGGTGCTCTTTCTCTTTTTCTCTTCCCCTTCACCCCCTCTTCCCCATGGTGACTTCCCTGGCCTCTGTCCTTGGGGCCAGTAAATTCACTGGAGAGCAGCTTCTTAATAAACCCACATTTAATATAATCTAATTTGGCTTGAATTAGTTCATTTCATGTGTAGAGAAATAACCTGTCAATTGGCTTTCACCATACACAAAATGGCACATATTTAGATTCTTGTCTTATTAAAATTTTTTATTTTTAATTATGTACATATATCTTTGTGTGAATTATATGCATGTGACCACAGTGCCTCTGGAGGCCAGAAGAAACTGTTGAGTCCCCTGAAGCTGAGCTTACAGGTGATTGTAAGCCCTACAATGTGAGTGTTGGGAACTGAACTCAGGTCTTCAGAAGAACAGTCTTCTTAATTGGTTAATCACATCTCTGTCTTGGCACAATCTTTAGGACTGTGTCTCGCCTGGAGAATGCTCTACATGAATTCAAACCATTGGTATTGTTGCTGTGGTTTTTACCACTATTGCAGGAGCTGTGGATATGGTTCCGCTGGTGATGTTTGCCTAGCGTGGTGTTGATTGTCAACTTGAAGGGAGTCTGAATGAGAAACTGTTCAGATTAGGTTGGCCTGTAGTTATACTTGAGCTTGTGTGTCTTGCTTATGCATGTGAGTATAGTGCCCATGATATAGAAAAAAAGTGTTGATCCCTTTTGTTGTATAGTGTAGTATAAAATTTCATCCAAGATTGAAACATTTCATCCTTCAGGGAACCCCTTAAGCAGGAAGGTAAACAACTCAGGAAGCTTCAGGAAGTCCCTGAAACTGAACAGAAACTGTCCTACCAGAGTTAGTTATAAAAGCTGAGAGTCCCTCTGAGACTAGAGAAACATAGCTGCAAAGAAGACTCCCAGACTAGCCAGCCTATCTGAAAGAGGTGTAGACCAAGAGAACCATCTGGAAAGTATATTCTCTAACCTGCTGAGCTGTGTGCAGGCTGTGCTGTGTATTTGAGGTTCCCAGCTTTGTGAGCTGCCACCCATGTTGGGGTGAGCTTTAATGATACAGCTGTCTTTGAGTCATTTCTGCTCCTGTAAGAAACCCCTGTAGGCATATAATTTTCTCAACCTACTTTAATAGCCTACCACCAACCAGAGGTAGAAGAAAAGAAAGGTTATTAGGATACGGGGGTGGGGGGGGAGGGGGAGGGAGGAAGTGGACCTATTTAGAAATAGTCCTTTGAGGAGATTCCAGTCTTCATTGTTCTCAATCCAGTGCACTAGCAAAACACCAACACGAATCAGCAGCTGCAGTCCAGTCCATTCAGCAGACACCACACGAATTAACAAGAGCAGTTCAATCCAGAAGAAACCACAAGGCTCGCCAATCAGCCTGAGTCCAAAGAAGCGTCAAGAAGCCACAGGAACCTCTCGAGAAGTTCTTTGGCGAGTTTCTCTCTATGAAGTCACCACAAGTGTAGCTCAGCAATGCAATGTAAGATGAACCAATACATGGGTGTTGTCAGTGAAGAATAGTGAGGAGGACCAAAGCAAACCAATGCTCGAGCTCCTACTGTCTGTGAGGTTATATTTACATTCTAAACAACGTACGTCCTTTTACGTGTCTGCTTTAGCAAAACATCTTTTCACCTGTCCACCCCAGCAGAACATCATTTGACACAACTGACTTTCCAAAGAAACCAGAAGTTTCCATTTTGCCCACATACCAATAAAACTCATAGGTTCACCAAGTTGGACTTTGGTGGTACCGTACTTGGCTCTGTTATGGGTTCTGTATGTGGGATGAGTAGGTGTGTGTGTGTGTGTGTGTGTGTGTGTGTGTGTGTATGTGTATTTTGTCTCCCCAGGAAAAGCTTTGCCACACAACAGGAGGGAAGACCCAGACCACTATAGATGGCACCATCCCCTGGTTGGTCAGGGATTCCTGGATTGTAGAGTGAGCATGAGCACTCAGCACTAGTAGGCGTACACTAACTCATCATTCTCTGCTCCTGACTGTGGATGTAACATAAGCACTTGTTTCACATTCCTGCTTCCATGGTTTCCCCACAGTGATGGACTGTACTCTGAAATATCCCCCCTAAATTGCTTCTGTCAGTGTTTCATCATAGTGACAGGAAATGGAACTAAGTCACCTATGCACGTGTACCCTGGGTTTCATCCTCAACATCACGTAAAACCAAGCATGGTGGCTCGTGCCTATAATCCCAGCACTTGTGGACTCTAGAATCAGAGAGATCAAGAGCAAGGTTGTTATATTAATTTTAAGCCCAGGGCTACATGAGATTATGAGAATCTGCCAAAAAAAAAAAAAAAAAAAAAAAAAAAAGGTCTTACATATACTTGCAGGGCTAGAAGTATGGCCCAGTGATAGAGCACCTACCTAGAATCCCCCAGTGAGGGGCTGGGGGGGGTGGCTCAGTGGTAGAGCCCCTGCCTAGACTCCCCCAGTGAGAGGCTGGGGTGTGGCCAGTGGTAGATCAGTTGCTTAGCATGCATGAGGCCTTGGGTTTAATCCCCAGTACCAGAAATACAACCCAACACAGTATAAACTACTGTATTGATTTAAGCAGGACCATGATCCACTTTCATTTGTGTCTCTAAAACACAGGTACCTCTGACTCCAAATTAACCACTTGGAGCCAGAAATGTTTTTCCATAATCTGAGCCGGTATTAGTAGGAAGGAACTGGGCCTTGAGTTCCAGCTACGAATAATGCTGTCCAGAAAGAACAACATGACATTTGTATCACACACAATGTCCATCTGTGCCTGTTGATATATGCAGGGTTTATTGTGTCCCTTGGAAGAGGCTGGGGAGTCAGCAGCTGTCTGCCATTATGCCAAAGACACAGTTAGTAGGCATGTTAATCTCTGGACAACGGTGAGCTATCCATGGCTCACTGAGTCCAGGTGAATTAATTCCTAAACAACCTGTTTCTCCCACAAGCTGCACATAGACTCCATACAATCCTGGGGCTGGCTCACACCAGTCCAAGATGAACCTCCATTCTCTGCCATTGGTCTATGTAAAGCATGCCAAGATATTTTAGAATGTGTGTGTGAGTGTGTGTGTTCACCTCTGTGTGTTCATGAGGTCAGAGGTCAAAGTGAGATATCTTCCTCTATTGTCCTCTGTCTTGTTTTTGTAGGGGACAGGGTCTCTCATTAAACCTAGATTTCACCATTTTGGCTGGGCTTACTGACCAGGGATCCACCTGCCTCTACCTCTTCTGGCACAAAGGTTACAGGTCTACATGTGGCCACCCAATTTTTTACATGGGTGCTAGGGATTCAAACCCAGGTCCTCATGTTTGTACAGCAAATACTTTGCCCGCTGAGCCACTTCTCAAGATCGACTTCGTTCAATTTTATGAGCAGATTTCAGCCAGTTCTGCCCTTTCGCAGGGCTGGTGGAGGAGGCCTTCTGTCTCAATCAGATACCTTAGTTAATGGAACATTCAGCCATACCTTACATGGATCTGCCGTGCTCAGACGAAGATAGAAACAGCAAAATATACTTGCACTAAAACCTCGGTGCCCATAATTTAATCTGGCTGTGATAAATACGTAGGCTCCCTAGGAATTTGGCTTCCGGAGGGTGATAATTGTGGGTATTCGTTCCTATTTGTGCCGTAGATTTGCAGACGGGCTGACTGATGGAGATTTCTGGTGGAAGAAATGCTGCAGTAACCATGGCTTGTGATCTGTGCTTTCTGCTTCCCCAAGAAGCAATGCATAGAGATGGAAACGGAACCCCAGGCCACACAAATATCTGTCCCCCTGAAGCCATGCACTGACCTAGTCATTCACCTTCATGTCCCCACCCCCAGTCCCCAAAGCTTGCCTCTGTGATCTTAATGTGCTGCTGATGTTCACAGTACTACCAAATGCTTTTGTATTCAGCTTACATGAGATCTTTTGTGTGTGATAATGTGTATGTGTGTGCCTATATACATTTGTGCAGGGGGGGAGAGATAGGTGGGTAGGGAGGGTGGAGGGGAGAGAAAGGGAGTGTACACACATGCCACAGTGCTCATGTAGAGATTAGAGGACAACCTCAGGTGTTTTTTGTCTTCCATGTTGTTTGAGACAAGGTCTCTTTGTTGCTTGCCTCTGCATACAGAAGGCTAGCTAGCCCATGAGTTTCTGGGGTTCTGCTATCTTTGTCTTCCATCTCACTGTAGCTATCCTGGGAATATAGATGCATATTATCCTACCCAGCCATAAAGAGGTCTGGGGATTTGAACTCAGCTCCTCACACTTCTGCGGCAAGTGCTTTACCCAGTAAGTCATCCTCCCCAGCCCCTCAGACAAGATCTTTAACTACACATGTCTCCTCCAGGAAGCCAGCAGGTGCTTAGGAATCAGCAGCTGACTACATGTATTGTTCTGCTCTTGCCGAGCACGCTGTCACTTTTCACTGGTGTGACAAAATCCACAAGACAACTGCAAAGAAGGAAGACTTAGTTGTGCACATGGTTTCAGTCCACAGTAGGCTCTTTCCATGGTTTCCGGGCTCATCATGTAAAGCAGAGCTACTTACTTAATAGCAGTCTGAAAGTAGAATGTCTGCAGGACACGGGGACAAGAAAAAAAAATATGCCTTTCAGTCTAGGAGATGGCCATGTTATTAAAGTGCTTGCCACACCTGAATTCAAGTCTCCAGTAGCCATATAAAAACCTGGCACATCTATAAGCCCAGGGCTGGGAGAACAGAGACAGAGTCCTGGAGCTTGCTGGCCAACCAGCTTAGCTGAATTCGTGAGCTTTAGGTTCAGTGAGAGACTCGGTCTCAGAAGGTAAAGTGGAGAGTGTTGGGTGAGACAGTTCGGGGGAGACACGACATACATCCACATACATGCAGACCAAAGTGTGTTTGATCACACCAAAGTCCAGTTTGGTGAACAGAAGAGTTTATTGGGGATGCATGCCGGAATATGAATTGGGGGGGGGGGGTGTTACTTATAGGAACAGGGACCATTAAAAAAAAACCCATCTATATCGTTTAAAGGCCCCACATGGTGATGGTTTACAAAGGCTACAACCCTGGATCTCTTCTCACAGCCTGCAAACAGGTCAACAGGTCTGAGACTCTCTTCTCCTCCGCAGTGCTTACTGTTTACATAGAGAGGGAGTGGCCTCAGGGACTTCCTGAGACTTTCGAGTTGCTTACTTCCTGGTTCATAAGGAACCTCCTTCTAGATCTTTCTAAGTCCTTGGGAACTTCCTTCAAGGATGGAATTCCAATTTCCTTCCGAGGAAATCGAAACCTAGCAGAGTAACTGTGGTTGACAACCACAGTGATGACAACCTACTAACAGGCATGTTACAACCTCATACATATGTGTGCACATGTGTGTGTGAACCCACCCATCTCCACAGACACTCAAGATGTGCCTTTCAAAGGCAGCATCCCCAAATTGTCCAGCTGGGCCCCACCTCCTAGTAGCCTCTTGAGTGTCTACTCATCAGTGGGTTTATCCGATGATGAAGTTAGCACCTCGTGATCCAATCACCTCTCAACAGTGCCACCAACTGGCAACCAAGACTTTAACACGCAAACCCTATAGATTCAAATTGTGTCCTAGATCGACTAGCTACCATGGGTCAGCTTCATCAGGCTTTTGTCATTAGACCACTGGGCTGGCACTTCAGACAAATACAACCAATTTTCAAGTAAGCTCAAATCCGTCTCACTGAGGAAGGAACATGATATAGCTCAAGACGATTTTAATATCAAGCAGATGTAGTAAATTTTGTTTTTATTACCCCATGTAGATTGATGCTCTCATTACACACTGCACTGGCATAGGATAAAACACAAGTGGAAGAATGTTCCATTTTCCATACAGGGGATCTCATAAAATGTATTAAGGATGTGATCATTGTACTTACACGCTTTATAGTTATGTTTTCTCAACAGCCAAGAGCATTTTCATCTAATATTAATAAAACAGATGTTTAGCAGAAAACCACGTGGCTTTTATGGTTGTGAATGGCAATACCTTACTCTGAAACATTCTCTAAGTGCCCACTACCTCCTCAGCCCAGAGGAATAAGTCAGTGACAGACACCCAGGAAGGTTGCTGTAACCCTGGTTTCTCTCATCTTTTCTCAAAGCCCTGAAAGAGGAAAAAAATAAAAGAGTAGAGATCCTGTTTGATAAAATGAAGGAAAACAGTTTTGGTGAGCTATAGAGGGATGGCTACAGTTGATGATTATGTACTGTTTGATTGGGGCCATGTGGTTTAGTAGTGCCTGCCTGGAATCCCCCAGGGAGGGGCTAGGGGCGTGGCTCAGTGGTAGAGCCCCTGCCTAGAATCCCCCAGGGAGGGGCTGAGGGGCGTGGCTCAGTGGTAGAGCCCCTGCCTAGAATCCCCCAGTGAGGGTCTGGGGGCGTGGCTCAGTGGTAGAGCCCCTGCCTAGAATCCCCCAGTGAGGGTCTGGGGGCGTGGCTCAGTGGGAGAGCACCTGCCTAGAATCCCCCAGGGAGGGGCTGGGATGTGGCTCAGTGGTAGAGCCCCTGCCTAGAATCCATTCCCAACACACACACACACACACACACACACACACACACACACCAGAATAAATAGAATTAAGAACATATATGTTCTGTATTATCTCCAAAGCTGTAAAGGCCTTGTGTTCTTTGACTATAGATGCTCGAAAAGATAGATGTAGTTAACATAACTTAAAAGTGCCCACATACAAGCAAACATACATACACATACAACCCACATTTGTATACATGTGCAAATTAGTGTATTAATTTCATTTTTAAAATTAAGCTTAATTTAAAGTTTTATGAAAATGCTGCTGGTGCATGCCAGTAATCTCAGCATATTTGAGACAGAGGCAAAGATGAGAAAACTGACTGTTCTTTCTCTCTCTCTCTCTCTCTCTTCTCTCTCTCTCTCTCTCTCTCTCTCTCTCTCTCTCCCCAGGATCTCACTATGTACTGCAGGCTAGCTCAGAAGTGGAAATCCTGAGTGCTGGGACTGCAGGCATGTATCACCACAGCTAGTTGATTATATACTTTTTAATATAAAAATGATAGCCTGGTGGTTGTGGTACATGCCTCTAATCCCAGCACTCAGGAGGCAGAGGCAGAGGGATTTGTGTGATTTCGAGGCTAGCCTGGTCTACAGAGTGAGTTCTAGGACAGCCAATACTACTTAGAGAAATTCTGTCTTGAAAAAAGATAATCAATAAAATAAAAATAATTTAATAATGAAACAAAAATATCCATTCTAACTACTCCGTATCCTAAAGCTAAGAGGTATAGGAAAAGAAATCCCTCTGTTCTCAGTCTCTCCATTAGAACCAAGTTTAATTTTGAAATGAAATATAGAAATAGCCTTGGAACATAGAATTTTACCTCAAAAATAAATCGTAGTCATGTCTGTAGGGTAGTGGAGGAGTCATATCTGCTACAGTATGACAAGTTGTGAGCATCTTTTTAAAAAAAATGTATGGGTTATGTTTATGCTTATGCATGTGCATTCAATGACTGTGGCGTCCAGAGAAGAGGGCATTGGATCACCTGGAGTTACAGGTGATTGTGGGATGTCCACATGGGTTCTGGGCAGTACTTGCTCTTAGATATCTCTCCAACTTCGTCTTCTATTCAAAACAAAGTCTATTGACCATCGGGCACCATTCCACTTCAGTCATTACCTTGGGCGCTTTCTCTCTTGACAATGCAAAGAAAAAATATGGTTTTGGTTTTTTTTGTTTTGTTTTGTTTTGTTTTTTTAAGCATCTAGGTGAGTAAAATTCACCTTCGTAATTCTGTGCTCAGTGTTGTGTGACTCTTTTCTTGGAGAGATGCAACAAAAATGTCTATTTGTCCCAGATAGAGAACCCATAGCAGAGCAAAGTAACAATATGCCAAAGTTCAATTTATAAACCAACAAGTTTACTGGGGCAACTGACAGAAGCAGGGATGACTCAAAGGGAGCTGTACTGTATCACTGAAGTCTGCCTCAAATGAGTGACAGCTTATGAAAACTGGTACCTTGGAGCTTACATCACAACTTAAAGGCAAATTGACAGGTCAAAGAGGGTCTTTGCAGACAGCTTATCTGCTCTGGCTCTCCTCAGTAATCTTTAATGCTTATGCAACCTCTCGAAGGGAAGAGCCTAGTGCATCTGGTCTGTTTCAGGAACTTCCTAAAGCTTCTGAGTTGATCATTTCCTGTCATAAGGAGCCTCCCTTTAAAACTTCTTGTATGTTTAAAAAAAAAAAAAAAGAACAAAACAAAAAAACAAAACAAAACAAAATACCTCCTTTAGAGAATATAGAGCCTGAATTGGTCATCTTTTATAACCAGGCAAGGCTTCCAGTTGTGGAAACTGGACAGCAACCTAGCCATAAAACCTTTGACCTACAACCTGTCCTGCCTGCAAGATGTGTTAGGACAATGGTGGCTCAGAGCTTGTGAGAGTGGTCATCCAATGACTGATCTAGCATCCATGCCTTGAGAGGAAGATGGAGCCCATGGTGGACACTGCTTGGTTGGTGAAAAACTGGAAGGTGAATGGCCCAGAGACTTAGGATCTGTGCCTAGCCCAATCGTCATCAGTGAGACTTCCTCCAGCAGCTGATGGGAGCAGGTGTGGAGACCCACAGCCAAACATTAGGCAGAGCTCAGGGAATCCTGTGGAAGAAAGTGAAGAATGATTGTGTAGTGGTTTGAATATGCTTGGCCCATAGGGAGTGATTCTGTTAGGAGGTGTGGCTTTGTTGGAGGAAGTGTGTCACAGTGGGGTTGAGCTATGACTCTCTACCTAGTTCAGAAGAGTCAGCTGTGGTTTGAATATGTTTGACCTAGATAGTGGCACTATTAGGAGGTGCTGCCTTATTGGAGTAGGTGTGGCCTTGTTGGAGGAAGTGCGTCACTGTGGGAGTGGATTTAGAGACCCTCCTCCTAGCCACGTGGGAGCCAATCTGCTCCTGGCTTCCTTTGGAAAAAGATGTAGAATTCTCAGCTCCTCCAGCACCATGCCTGCCCGGATGCTGCCATGCTTCCTGCCTTGATGATAATGAACTGAATATCTGAACCTGTAAGTCAGTCCTGATTAAATGTTGTCCTTTATAGAAGTTGCCTTGGTCATGGTGTCTCTTCACAGCAGTAAAACCTTAACAAAGATTGATTGTAGGAGTCAGAGAAGCCATAGGGGTTGTGGACACCAGGAGAACACAGTCTGCAGTATCAGCCAAGCAGGGCTCATAGGGCTCACAGAGGCTGAAGTGGCAATCATGCAGCCTGCATGGGTCTTTCTGCACATGTTATGGTTATTTAGCTTGGGGTTTTTGTGGGACTCCAAACAATGGGAGTAGTGGTGTCTCTCACTCTTCTGCCTGCTCTTGGGACCCTTTTCTTCCTCCTGGGTTGTCTCGACCAGTCTAGATATGAAGGTTTGTGCCTGGTCTTATTTTAACTTGTTATGCTGTATCCAGTTGATATCCCTGGGAGGCCTGCTCTTTTGCCAGGAGCAGTGGATGTGGGGGAGAGGGGAGGGAGGACTGGGAGGAGTGGAGGGAGGACTGGGAGGAGTGTAGGCTGCAGTCAGGATATATCGTGCAAGAGAATAAAAACAAGCAACAACAAAACCCCCTTTAGGACATGTATGGTCTTAGCAAGCTTCAGAAGAAATTGCCATACGACCGACTGAAAACTTTTGCCACGTTTGGGGCTGTTTGTTCTGTAATACTCTAGAAGATTCAGCACTTGGCACAGCCCAGACACACGCCATAAATAAGAAGGAAAGCCCCACACATGTGACAGTGAACTAGAGCTGACTTCCCAGCTTTCTGAGCATAGCAAGATCTTATGGAGAATGCCATCCAGCGCAAGTCTGAAAGGGACAAGAGAGTGGAGTAGAGGGGGTAGGTTTATTTGCCTTTCAAGTAACATGGGGAATGAGGAAGGGTTAATGGGTTAGAGTCTATCTGACTTTGAAGAGCAAGAGTTTGCACTGGTGATCAAAAGGGGCAGTCTTTTTACTTCAAGCCAGAAAACTTCCTCAAGATCTGGAAGCCCTCTCTGGAAGGTCAAGGTATGTATAGGGCCTCTTTTTAAAGTTTTACCATGTGTGTTCACACATGCACATGTGCACACATATGTGTGTGGACAACCTCCAAGAATCAGTTCTCTCCTTCTACCAAGTGGGTACTGGGAATAGAACTCAGGTTCTCAGGCTTGACAGCAGGCGCTTTACAAGATGAGCCATCTCAAAGGCCTATAGATTTGTAATTACACTATTGGTTTCGTTAGTGTAGAGGGTGCACACGTGCTAGTATTTGTGTGAACGTCAGAAGACAGCTTTCAGGAGTCGATTCTGTCCCTCTACCATATGGATTCTGGAGATCAAACCCAGGTCCTCAGCTTGGTGGCAGTCACTTCTATCCACTCAGCCAACCCCCGAGGCCCCAGTTGGCAGTTTTGATGGATGGTTTGGCTTGTTGGCAAGAAGCCACTGCTGAAAGCTTATTTTTGCAAGGGTCTGACCCCATTGAAATGTGTCATTCTGCCCAAGGACTTCTAATCCACAGGGACTCGGAAGCCTCCAATTACCCTGGTAACCTGGCCTTGAGTGGACAAATGACTGGGGAATCTTTTATTTGACATGAAGCAGGAGAGCAGATGTGAGATGGGCGTTTTAGTAACACTCTTAATGAAAGAAGGGATGAACGAATGAGCCAGCACAAGGACACCACAGCTTCCTTGAGGGATGATAAATCATCCTCTAAGCAAGCCACATGCACAGTCAAAACTGCCTTGATAGGCTGAGCAGATAGCCCAATGGGTAAAGCGCCTGCCACCCAGCACCAGGACTGGAGTTTCAGTCCCCAATGCTGTGTAAATGCAGAGTGGGTGTGGTGGGTGCCTGTAGTCTCTGCTCTAGGTTTGATTGTGAGACTCTGCCTCATTGAACAAGGTAGAAGAGGGAACCAGGGATGGATCCTAAAATCAACCTTGGGCTTTTACATGCACCATCTCACATGCATTCACACACCCCCATATGTGTGCCCACACGTATGCAAATATGTACAGGCACATGTATACCATTCACATGCATGAAAGTTGAAAAGAAAGCCTTTAAGCCGGGCAGTGGTGGCGCACGCCTTTAATCCCAGCACTCAGGAGGCAGAGGCAGGCAGATTTCTGAGTTTGAGGCCAGCCTGGTCTGCAGAGTAAGTTCCAGCCAGGGCTACACAGAGAAACCCTGTCTAGAAAAATCAAGAAGAAGAAGAAGAGGAGGAGGAGGAGGAGGAGGAGGAGGAGGAGGAGGAGGAGGAGGAGGAGGAGGAAGAAGAAGAAAAAGAAAAAGAAAAAGAAAAGAAAGTCTTTACGTGGGGCAGAGGAAAGAAAGACATGCTGCTTCAGAAAACAGCCCCTGTGGCCACATTCCCAGGCCCTGTCACCAGCTTTGAACTGTCCCTTAAAAGTGCTTGTCTCAGGGTGTGTGTGTGTTTAAGACAGATAGGGACAGAGAGAATGAGAGGGGAGGAAGAGGTTGAAGAACACCCTTGTATGTGAGATACATGCAAGTATTTGCATATAGGTGTGGCGTGCCTCAGGTGTCCTTCCGAGGGTGCCTTCCATCTTTTTCTTGAGTCAGGGTCTCTCATTGGCCTGGGACTTTGCTAAGGAGTCTGGATCAGTCCTCCAGCAAGCTCCACAGATCTCCTTTCTCCACTCCCTCAAACCCTACACCCCCAGAGGTTACAAGAACTCCGATCCTTACACTCCCAAAGATGGGTACATTCCCTACAAAGCCGTCTCCCCAGTCCAAAAGTGCTGCTTTTCAGTTACCATAGGCTGCTGTAACAAAACTTCTCACAAGTCTAGGGGCTGGAAGTTTAAGGTTCGGGTGTCGATTGCCAGGCTTCACGGTACCTGTCTATAATCCTAGCACTTGGAAGGCTGAAACAGGAGGATCCTGAGTTCAAGACCAGTCTCCATTACACAGTGAGGTTGAAGCCAAGCCTAGACTACATAGTGAAAATATATCTTCAAAACCCAAAAAACAAAACAACAATATGATTAATTTATTAACTAAACGAACCTGATACCTCGTGCTTGAAATCCCAGCAGTTGGGATGTGAGATCGGGATGATTACAAGTTCAAAGCCATCTTCATCTACATAGCAAGTTCAAGACCCTGCCTCAAAATCAATAGACATGAAAACAATACCAAGAAAGAAAGGAAGGAAAGAAGAAACAAAGAAAGAAACAAAGAAAAGAAAGAAAGAAAGAAACAAAGAAAAGAAAGAAAGAAAGAAAGAAAGAAAGAAAAAGAGAAAGAAAGAAAGACAGAAAGGAGACCAAAGTGTCAGCATGGATAGATAGTTCTGGGAAGGGGTCACCTCCTGGCTTATAGTCTCTCTTTCTCTCTCTCTCTCTCTCTCTCTCTCTCTCTCTCTCTCTCTCTCTCTCTCCCCTTTCCTCCCTCCTTCCCTCTCCCTCCCCCTCTCTGTCTTCTGTCTTCCTGGCCTTCTTCCCTCCCTCTCTCCTTCTCTTCTTAAATTATTATTACATTTATTAGTATGCATACGTTGATATACATGTATTTACACACATGCCATGGTGCGTGTGTAGCGGTCAGGGAACATGCAAGAGTCAGTTCTCCACTTATACCAGGTAGGTTTCTGCCCTGAACTCAGGTCGGCAGCCTTGGTGGCAAGCCAGCTCTTGTCTCATCCCCTGAGAGCTCTGATGTCATTCATGAGGCTCCACCCTCCTTGGATCATCTCGTCAAAAATTAAAGCTTCCACAGAAGAATTTGGGGAGAGCATGAACATCCAGTCTTTAGCAAGTTGAATCCTGTCCCCAAGTAGGACAGCCCTGTTTCCGTGGCTGCTCCACGACAGATGGAGTAATGGGTCGGCTTGCACTCATGGCCTGGCTCAACTTAAATACAGAAGCCACACTAGCCAGCCAGCGACAAAAACCCCTCCCACCTCAAGCTAAAGGCCCGAGGCTCTCTCTGTTTGACTTATTACTCCCTCGTCTGCTGTGCCCACTCTCATATTTATCTGCTATGCTTTGGTAATTAAATTCTGAACATTTCCATGATGCATGAACAGACTGCAAGGTTTGAATCCAACATTGATAAGCCCCCTTTACACCAAGAACCGATCGCCATTCTAGGCCCAGGGCATTGGGCACTCGTCCACCCCGACCATGGAGCCTGCCAGCTTCTAAAGCGGAAAGCAATCAGGTAGTGTGGGAAGCCCAGAACATTTCAAGGGACGGAGCGATTGCAAATAATGCTTTGCTTTTCCAAAGGTAAAAATGGATTCCGGATGAATAATGGAATGGTCTTCAATAATCCATTGGTTTATATTAAAAATTGCAAGACTGATAGAAAGTACGAAGGCATGGGAAATGGTTATGATCTTCTGGAGGAGACGGAAATAGATCGGAAGGAGCCCCCACCAATTACACCTCCTCAACCACGTCTGCAGCACACTCTGCATTCACAGCACCCAGACCCCATCCTGACCTTATTTTCTTCTCCCAGCTGTTGTCTCACTTCTTGGCTCCAGTTCCTCCGGCTGCCTCCTGTAAAGCCATGTTTAAACACTCTCTATGGTAGTCTTCCCTTCCCCCCAAGGGATTCATTCTAAGAATGCCAATGTATGCCTGAAACCATGGTAATCCAAAGACTTTGATTTTTCCATATATGTATACACACACACACACACACACATGAATATACATAATGATGCTTAATCCATTAATTAAGTACTACAAAAGATTAAGCACAATAATAAAATAGATTATAACAATATCCTTTAATGAAAGTTAATGTGAATGAATCATTTCACTCTTAAAATATCATATTGTGTGTACTTGGCATTCTTGCTATGCTGTGAGGGATATGATCAATGCTTACAGGATGAAGTGAAGTGAGAACCATGGTACCCTGAGAAGCCAGTCTGAACCAGGAGTGGGGTCGAGTTGCATCCAACCCTGGAAATCTTGTCTCCAGAGCAAACAGTAGGACCACTCCCTCCCCTGCCCCAGGCCTGCATAGGCAGACACTGGGACACAAGCAATGTGAGACCTCAACAGATGGTCTGATAACTGAGGTGGCTTCTGAGTGATGAATGGGAGGGTAGTGTATACAGCATGGATACGCTTAACAAGCCTTGATCTGATAACTGATGGAAGGTAGCACGGATAGTGTAGATGTGCTGATACAGAAGGCCTCAAGAAGGATGGGTGGAAGGGCTCCAGATTTCATGTGCTGCTCAGAAGGACTTTGTAGTTTAAGAGACATGGATTGCTGGTTTCTGGTATTTTCTATGCGATGCTTTCAATGTGGCCACATTTGAATGTAATGTTGATTGGTTGACCTTCCCATCTGGGATGGCTATTCCTGGTTGTCAACTGGACTTCATCTGGAATGAACTACAATCCAGAAATGGAGGGCACACCTGTGATCCAGATCTTGAGGCAGGAAGGCACAGACTTCTGACTTGGATCTTGACATGGAGATCTTGAATCCACATCAGGACTCCTGGGCCTCCAGAAAAACTTAACCCAGCAGGAGTATAAGCTTCATGTGTCACCACCTCCACAGTCATCATCTTTATCCAAATCACCCTCTTCTCTCTTTGGGATGCTACAGGACCTTCCTAGGTCCTGCATGGACCAATTTCTGCATGGGTGCCCACTAAAATCCACATCAGCCAGAATAATCCTGAGAAAACACATGTATGTTCAAACCAGATCCCTAACAACCGTTTTATCAGATTAACAGCAGTCCAGAGCAGTGGTTCTCAACCTTTCTGAGGCTGTGAGCCTTTAATACAGTTCCTTGTGTTGTGGTGAACCCCCCCCCAACATAAAATCATTTTTGTTGCTACTTTGTAATTTACAAGCTTGCTACTGTTTTGAAGTGTAATGTAACTATGTGATATGCAACCACCTCCCAAAAGGGGTTGCTACCCACAGGTTGAGAACTATTGCTCTAGAGTATCTGATCTTCAACTCAGTAGCTGTCTGTTATCAGATTACTGGTGTCCAGTGTAGCCTGGTACAATTTGACACGTCTGTCACAGGCTCATGTGTTGAAACACTTGGTCCCCAGCTGGGTGCTGTTTTGAGAGGCTGTGACATCTTTGAAACAGGAGCAGGTGTGGGTCACTGAGGGACACGGAGAGAGTAACTAATGGATCTCTGTGTCACTTAGAGAAAAACCCATAGGTCATATAAGGACTGCCCATCGCTTCCAAGTCTGGGTTCTGATTACCTCATAGAACATTGCTTCTCAGCCTGTTGGGGAGGGCGAATGACCCTTTCACGGGGGTCTCCTGAGAACATTGGAAAACACAGGTATTTACATTATGATTCATAACAGTAGCAAAATTATGAAGTAGCAATGAAAATAATCTTATGGTTGGGGGTCACCACAACATGAGGAAGAATATTAAAGTGTTAACAGCATTAGGAAGCTTAAGCCCCACATAAGAGCTTTTCTCTTTGACCTTCCCCGAAACATGCTGTACCACAGGGCCACACACGGCTCTCTTCTGATCGCATGATGTCTCCTCCTACCATAGTGGCTCCCTCCTGTATCCCTTCTAAGCCTCCATTCCAATTTGCTATGAAGATTCCCCATCCTTCTTTGAAAATGGCAGCTCACTGGAGACTGGACACTGACAATCAGCAGGGAAGGGTCGGTTGTATGCGTGTGAAGTCCTGGGTCAGTCCCCCATACTACTACATAAATTAATATGACTGTAAAACATCGCTCCTATCATTGTGAAGTTACAATATAATTACACCATGTCCTCCTTCCTTCTAACTATGCCTATGTACCCCTCCTTGATCTCCTTCAGATTCATGGGCTCATTTCTCATTTATTATTTTTACACACACACACACACACACATATACAGAGAGAAATAGATACACACACATACACACATACATACACACATATAACACACACATACACACAGCGAAATAGATACGTACACACATACACACACATAACACAACACACACACATATATACAGAGAGAAATAGATACACATATATACACATATAGAGAGAGAAATAGATACACACACCTACACACATACATACACATATAACACACACACACATACACATAGAGAGAAATAGATATGGACACACATACACACACATAACACACACACATATATACAGAAAGAAATAGATACTCACACATACACACATACATACACACACATAACACACACACATACACACACACATAGAAATAGATACACACACATACACACATACATACACACATATAACAC
>JADRCH010000363.1:521296-551534 GCA_019843965.1 Rhynchomys soricoides
ACACACACATACAGAAATAGACTGATATACATAACACACACACATAGAGAGAAATAGATACACACACATACACACATACACACACCCACACATATTCCGAAATACAGAAATACACCGTGCTCAGTCAGCACAGTGTTACTTGTATTTGTGTTTCCAGGGCTAATTCTTTGGTATTGGATGACCAATTACCATGCTCTTCCCTGGGGAAGACTATTTCTCCCATTCTCAGCATTCCTTAGTTGCCTGTAGTTCTTTGTGTTATGGTCGAGGCCTCGTGGGAAGAAATACAGTTTAAAAATAATAAAAATAGAAATAAATATGGAGATAAAGTTAGGCACAGTGATGCACACTATAATCCCAACACTCAGGAGGCTGAGGCAGGAGAATCATGGATACCGGACCTGGACTACAGAGGTAGACATTGTCTCAAAAACAAAACAAAACAACACAAAAACAAAAGCTCCAAACCAAGCAAACAAAAAAACAAACAGAAGCTAAATATACAAAAAAACGGAGAAAAGACCCATCCACGGACATCCAAATGGCTCTTGTGCAATAAGAAGCACATTCACTTATGAAGCAAGTAAATATTATTTCTGACTCCATGGCCCTCTGGGACTTAGCCTCCGATGAAGTTTCAGATCTGTTTAGCATGCCAGAGAAGCAGATAGTGCCGAAATGAATCTCAAAGATGACGTGCCTGGGGGTCTGGCAATGGAAAGAGAATCATCCAAATCCTGTCCCCCGCCCCCATCATGAGAGCCCCAGGGTGCGCTGCTGTCCTGTGCACAAATGCTAAAACTTGCATGAATGTTGGGTGGTGTCTGGTCTTAATAAGGAGATTTATCTCTTCTATTATTAAAGATATTGACTGTCCTTTTCTATTTCCTTCCCTTCTGCTGCTGCTGTAGATGGCAGAGCTGAAGGGTGTGGGGTCAATAAGCTGGTATATCACCCGGGAGCCTGCACCCACCCTCGCTGAACCCTCGAGTGTTCCTGTGGTGAGCAGGGAGACTCCAAGTGCAGACTCCTTCTTGGCAGATTGAATGGTGTGTGGATGTGTGGGTGCGTGTGCGTGTGTGTTATGTATGATACACCATGTACGTGCACATGGTGTGTGTGCATGTATTAAGTGAGGGGTGCAGGGCCACAGCATGAATGTGGAAGTCCAAGGACAGCCTTGGGTACCAGTCCGCACCTTTCACCTTGCTTGAGGCTGGGTCTTTGTCTTTGGCACCTGTGCTTTGAGCGTTCAGCTAGCTGGCCCACGAGCATCTGGAGAGTCCCTTGTTTCTATGGTAGCTTGAGTAGCCTGTGAACCTGACATCCTCCTGCCTCAGCAGCCTGAGCATTGGAATGGCAAACATATGCTACCACACCTGTGTGTCTACCCCAGACACTTCTGGTGTCTTCACGTCTCTTTTTTGCTCTTCTCCTCTCCTGCAGAACAATAATGAACTTCTGCAATTTGCTATTTATGTATTATAGCACAAAGATTGAACCTGGGGCCTCATGAGTGCGAAGCAAATATTACTAAACCACATACCTCTTCCCTTACTGGGGGATTCTGGGCAGGTGCTCTACCACTGAGCCACACTGCAACTCCTCACTGGGGGATTCTGGGCAGGTGCTCTACCACTGAGCCACGCCCTAGCCCCTCACTGAGGGATTCTAGGCAGGGGCTCTACCACTGAGCCACACCCCTAACCCTTCACTGGGAGGTCCTAGCCAGGTTCTCCACCACTGAGCCATCTCTAGTCCCTCATTGGGGGAGTCTAGGCAGAAGCTCTATGACCAAGCTACATACCCAGCTCTGTTTCTACTTTATTGAGACAAGGTCTCACTAAGTTGCCCAGGGTGACTTTGAACTTGTGATCCTCCTACCTCAGCCTCCTGAGTAGAGGCATGGACCACTAGGCTTGGCTTTTCTCAAATTCTTTTTAAATGTTCATTTTCAAGAGTCCCAGCAGGGCCAAACACACTAATCCAATCCTGGCCAGTGGAACTTTCTAGAAGGCTGAAAATATCCCCCAGCTTTGTTGTCTACTGTGGTGGCTACCAATCCCCTGTGGTGACTGAGTGCTTGAAATGTGGCCAGTGCGACTGAGAACCGAATTGCTTAGTGAAAAGTTTACTTAACACTACCCAGCCACCCACACATGGCCCACAGCTGCCAGATGGATGAGCATCGGTGACTCGACACTCTCAATCCTTTCTGTGTGCTACGCATAAACAATAAGCCACAACCTCCGAGCAATGGCGCTGCCTGTAGGTGGGTCGCTGGAGTGGAGCGGAGATGGCATCAGATGGAAGAGCGAGGCCCATAGGCTCCTACGGACATTCTCCTATATGAAGGAGAAGTCAGTCTTCATATGGCAGTTAACTTCTCAGCTGGTTTTGAGGCATCGGGAGAGGCTCCCTCCTCAAATGAACTGGCTTGATCTTGAGGCGCTCCTGTGTGCGAGTGCAATTCCTCTGAGTTCTTGTATGTGAGAGCCACATTATGTCTAGAGACCAGCTTTTCCTAGCGTCTCTCTCCATCCTTTAGCTTCTAACACCCTTTCCACTATTAATGGCTGCCAAGCAAGGGACAGACATCTTCTTTGATAGAGGAGGCAAACATCAGCAGGTTACCTGCACCAGTGGGCGCTTCTACACACACACATGTGCATGAGCAGCACTGGTTGGCCTTAGTTGTGTCGGCTACCTGTCCCGCGCTACCGTCTCACCAGCAAGAACGACGCGGCACACATAGGATCCTTCTGCAGTAAAGCTTTAATGCATCTTGAGAGGGAGAGCATAAGCTTGCCACGAGTGGAGACCCTGAACAATAGAACACCCGTCCCTTATATGGGTCACAGCGTTTGCCTGGGACATGGAGCTTCCCCATTGGCTCCCGCACACCAGGCCAGATGCCACCACGAGAGAGGCTGAGACTCTGAGGTGGAAAATTACCAGGTGCATGCGCACTAGCCTGTTTACAACTTGTCCTCGGCCGAATGTAGGCACCATCTTGTAATGGCGAATGTGGGTGCTCAGGCGGTTCCCTACAGCTACCCTTGGTTGTCAACTTGACTACATGTGGAATTAACTAAAATTCACAAATGGAGACCACGGCTTTAATCCAGATCTAGTCTGGGGCACACCTTCTGCTGGAAGCATTTATAAGAAGAACATAAAGGAAGGAAGCTTTGGGGTTTTGCCTGCTTGCTCTCACCTTGCTAGCAGGTTCATTCCTTCACTGGCATTAGAGCCTACTTCTTCAGTATTCCAGTCTATACTGAAGACCAGCTGAGACACCCAGTCTTGTGGGGCTGGATTCTTGGACTTTCCATTCATATCTAGCCATTGTTAGTTTAGACCAAAGCCTATAAATCCTTCGAATTCTTTCTTTGTTTCTTTCTTTCTTTCTTTCTTTCTCTCCTGAAACAGGGTTTCTCTGTCTTAATAGCCCTGACTGTCCTGTCCAGGAACTCACTATGTAGTCCAGGCTGGCCTGGAACTCACAGAGATCTGCCTGCCTTGGCCTCTGAGTGCTGGGATTAAAGGCATGTGCCAATGCACCCAGAAAATTCCCAAGAGAGAGAGGGAGGGGGATTCATTCTATAAACTCTGTTACTCTAGAGAACCCTGACTAATACATTAATAAATTATACTTTTTAATGAAATGAAATGAAATTTAATTAAATGAAATTAGCAGGAAGATGGAGGATACATTGGAGGGACAGAAAGCTAGATGGAGTGTGTGTGTGTGTGTGTGTGTATGTGTGTAAGGGGGGTGATATGACCAAGATACATTGTGTACGTTATAAATTTTTCAAAAACTTAAAATCATATAATTAAATAAAAATAAGTCATGCATGTAGCTGGGAAGATGGCTTAGTGAGTAATGTGCTTGCTGCGTGCACACACACACACACACACACACACACACACACACACGAGGACGTGTCAAATCTCCAGCACCCACATGAAAAGCTTGGTATGACTATCTACATCTTTAACCCCAATGCTGACCAAGAGACCCAGCTCCCATCTCTAGAGCTCATTGGCCAGCCTAGCTGAATTGATACACTTCAGATTCAGTGAAGAGATCCTGTCTCTCAAAAACAGGATAGAAGGAAGAGAGATGGCTAAGTGAGTAAAGAACTTTCTGTGCAAGTGTGAGGACCTGAGTTCAAATCCCCGGCACCCACATTACTTACAGTGACGCGTGCCTTTAATCTCAGCATTCCTACAGTGAGGTAGGAGGCACAGACAAGAAAGTCAAGGGAAGATCGCACCCAGCTAACATGGTATACACAGCAGAGAGCAAGACTCCTTGTCTCAAACAAGGTAGAAGGCCAGGGCCAACACCCAAAGTTGTTTTCTATCCTCCGTGGACACGCCTACACTTGTATACACGAACACACACAAATGCACGCTTGTGTGTACAGTTGGAGGTATGGAGCGTCAGAGGTAATAAAGAGCACAGGCAATCGATGTGTCTGACAGGACAAATTTTACTTCTGCAGAAGGTGCAAAGAAGCCTTGTAGGGAGGAGCAAGCACCCCACAGGGCCAGTCAGCTTGTCTTTTATTCCTGAAGCAAGGGGAGCCTGACCCTCATCCTCACTGGCTGAGACCGAAGGTTCTCCATCTATGGCTCTGTTGGTCATGAACAATGCAGAGGGAGGGAAGGGATTTAGGGGAATAATAAACGGTGGGAAAGTCCCTAGTTGCTTTGCTCTGTGAGATTGACACATGGAACCTTAATCTTAGGTACAATCTAAACAGTTGCTTCTCTAAAATAGAGACCATCTAGTTTGAGAGAAAAGGCGTATTTCTCCTCATACACAAATACACAGAAGAAAAAGTGGAGAATGAAGAAGACATCCAAAGTTGACCTCCTGGCAGCACACGCATGCGTGCGTGCATGCACACACACACACACACACACACATACAAATGCACAAGCACACGCACATACACACATGTGTGAAACCATCCCTCAAGAATGAGGCAAAATAAAACAGGGTCCAGATGCATTAAAATTTCAAGGCTCCCAAACCCCAATATCCAGGCTTTTTTGGGTCAGGTGGGAACATGCTCTTCTTGGTCCAGCTCCAGCCCAGGCAGCCACAGCTGACATGGACTTGCCTGTGTGACAGCATCCTTGCTGCTCTGAAACCAGATTGGAATTTACATACAGAGCAGAGCTGCTCAAAAGAGGGCAGCCAAGGGCTGCATCAATAATAAATGAACAGCCGCAGCCTGCTCAGTGAGTCTCCTCGTCCTTCGAAGCAGACACAGTGTCCAAAATCCTGGGTCCCAGAGAGGCAGGCAATCCTTCCTCCCTCATCAAGGCCTGACAGGGACCCACCAGGGCAAGCTTTGTGTATAACACAGACTCTGCCTTCCAGGGATAGTCTGCAAAATGGCTCCCTCTGTCTTCCCCATTGGCTATCTCTGGCTCCAGATATGGAGTTGAGATAATAGACACCCCATGGCTAGACCCTCAGATGGCTTCTCATACCCCACCGATAATGGCCACAGGCCAACCTGGAATCATATGACTCCCCAGTGAGGACAAGGAAGAGATGCAGAATGGAACAGGGGAACTCAAGGTGAGAGACGAGACAACAGAGACTAGTACAGCCTAGGAGCCCTTAGTGGGACCTGGGACTAACTAAAACCCAGGAACTGTGCTAGGGACGTCTTGTGGGAGGACATATACAATGCCATCCTTTGCTTGAAGTCTAGAGGACACATCGTGTTGTGACTTTTAGGGAGATGTGAAGAAATGTCTACCTCAGAGAGGGCACCTAAGATAGTGTCTTCCCAAGTCTAGCTTAGTGAGCCAGTACATTTATTGGGGTTTACTTACAGAAGCGTAGATGATCTAGTTTTGTTTTGTTGCTGTGACAAAACACCACAGCCAAAGCAACTTGGGGGTCAGGGTTTATTTGGTTTGAGGTTCTAAGTCACAGTACGTGTGCATACACAGAGCAAAAGCCATGGGAGAACACAGAAGGAAGGTGACTGTCATCTGGGTTTGATGACACAGGAACCTGGAGACAGCACAGCATTGTCTCTAACCTAGGAACTCACTCATAGCCAAGGAAAAACAGCAGAAACTATGGAGGAACACTGTTTGCTGGCTCATTCACAGGCTCATGCTAAGCTAACTTTCTTATAGTCCAGGACCACCTGCCAAGGGAATGATGCCGCTCACAATGGGCTAGAGTCAACTATGTCAATCAACAATTAGAACATTTCCCACAGTTATGCCCACAGGCCAATGTGATCTAGGCAATGCCTCCACTGAAACTCCTTTCTCAGGGAACTTTAAGATGTGTCAAGTTAACAGTGAAAGCAAACTAGAACAATAGGTCATGGAAGACTTAAAGACAGCTGCACCGCCAAAGAATTCCATCCCAGTAGAGGTGTGGCTGATGAAGGCTGCATCCCCAGAGCTCCTTGCACAACCTGCAGGAAGCCACTGCTGATATGACTATGGAAGAGCTTTGTGAATTTCTTAAGTTTCAGGGACTTCCTGAGATCTATGAGTTGTGTTTACCTCCTGAGCCCTAACAGACTGTCTCAATTCAGAGGAAATAGCTACACAATTGTTCAGCAGTACAGCAGTACTGCTAGTATTGCTACTGATACAGCAGCTCTACTAGTCTAGTAGAGCAAAGGGCTCAGGGAACAGAAGTCTTTTTCCGGGAAGGTACCCCCATGGACCATGTTGCAAAGATGGAGAGGTAAGACTCAATTTTGACTCAGTTTTGTCCTCCAAAATTTTTATGTTAAAGCCCACAATGTGACTATATCACTATATCTGAAGATATATCACTTTGAGAGGTGATTAAAGTTAAAAGAGACCATGTTGGTGGGACTCTGAACTTATAGGATGGGTGTTCTTATAAAGAAAACATTAGAACACTCAACCCCAGTGTGTGTGTGTGTGTGTGTTATACAGAATCAGTTGTGTAAGCCTACTAACATGGGTGCTGGTATTTGAACTCAAGTCCTCTGCAACAACAGTATGTGCTTTTAACAATGAAGCCATCTCTCCATCCCCAAGACATTTTAATGAGTGTGCAAAATAAGAATGAGGAAACCGAAGTGTAGTGAGAATTTTGGTTTCTTTTTAAAAAACAAAACAGAAATGTTATAGAAATATGTTTTTATTTTAATCCTAGGTGTGGAATATGTAGCTTCTTTAAACTGTCCACAGCAGCTGACTAATTTGCCTCAGGCTTTAGCAGGGGTGTGATTATACCAGCTGCAGATAGTTTCTGCAAGTTAGTGATGTTTGAAATTCTGGGGACTCTTGAGAGGGTATAAAAATGCCAGAGCCCTGAGAGGGCTGCTGCTGCTGCTGCTGCTGGTTGCTGGGTATAGAGAACGAACATTTAAATCCATGCACTAGGAGATCTTTTGCAAGAAAGATCTAATGAGAAAACCCAGATGGGTAACAACCCAACATCTAGAGAAGCAGAGAAGAACACAGAAGAGACACGTATTCTCTGGGATTCTGACTTTCTCCCCTGGGCGTCCGCTCATCACAGGGCCAAAGTAACAACCAGATTAGCTTATACCCTCACGGTCCCCCATCCATCTTTTGTGGTCACAAAATCATTACACCATCTTACAAAATGGCACAATGTAATCTGGGATGGTTAATATAGTTGACTAGAATCCCCCAAGAAATAAGCCCTTGGGCCTGGCCACGAAGGGGGTCCTAATTAGGTTGAGGTGGAAAAACACATTCTAACGGAGGGTAACACTATTGCAGGTACTGAGATGCTGGACTGCATGCAAATAAATGAGCCGAGCACCAGCGTTCATCTCTCTCTGCTTCCTGACTGGGTGAAGCGTGATCAGCTGCCTCCCGATCCTGCTGCCTCCCGATCCTGCTGCCTTTGCCACCCTAACAGACCCTCAATATGTGAGATTTTTCTTTTTAAAATCTTTTTTTTTTTTCTTAAGTTACTTTTGCCAGGTATTTTGTTACAGCCACAAGAAAGGAAACTGACAGTCACTGACCCTGACATGGGATTTATGAAAACTTTTGCTATCTTTTTCCTGAGCAATGAACGAGGAAGAGCATCTGACATGAGACCCCGATACGTCCATCCTGATCTCTTAAAGCTTCCAGGGCTTAGGAGGGTCTTGCGGTTCTCAACCTGTGTATAGGATATTTACACCACGATTCGTAACAGTAGCAAAGTTACAGTTATGAAGGAGCAAAACAATCATTTTATGGTTGGGGGTCACCACACCATGAAGAACTGTATTAAAGGGGTACAGCATTAGGAAGGTCTAATAAGACCACATGTTGAAAAGCAAGAAGGGCTGAAGATTCAAGCAGAGGAGATGGCTCGGTCAATAAAGTGCCAGTTCCCAAACTGTAGGCTTTGGAGAACTTCCAGGTCCTGGAGTGTATCCATCTGCTGGGCAGGAGGAGGTCCCTCCAACCCCACGAAAATGGAAGCTTCTTTCCTAGAACATTCTGGACCTCACCCTGTATCGCCCTGCCTCTGTCAGTACACCCATGTCCTCCATTACACCCTTCATGGTTGGCAAGCAAAGTGCTTCCCTGTGACCTGCTCTAGCATGATGGAACCAGAGGGAAGAGTTGTAAAGGAGAGATCATGGGCAGGTGACCAGAAACATGTGGTTGACAACCTGGTGCTTAGAAATAGCAACTGAAGTTGGGGGACAAGAAGCAGCCTTGTGAGACCCGGCCTGACACACACGATGTCCAAGTGAGCAGTGTCGGGATTGTCTTGAGTTGGAGACACCGTGCTGGTGACAAAAGCAGAGTCGGTTGGATGAGGAGAGAGGACCCCACCTCTGCTCACAGAATTATGTTGAGCAATGATAGTAAAAGAAAATGGGGATGTGTGTGTGTGTGTGTCTGTGTGCATATGTGTGTGCATGCATCTGTGTCTGCATGCACGCATGTGTGTATGTGTGTGTGCGTGTCTGTGTCTCTGTGAATACATGTGTGCAAGATCTGTGTCTGCATGCATGCATGTTGTGTATGTACGTGTTCACGTGTCTGTGTCTGTGTCTCTGTGCATGAGTGTGTGCATCTGTGTCTACTACATAAGTGCACGTATGTATGTGTATATGCCTATGCATTTGCATCTGTTTCTCTCTGTGTGTGTCTATATGTGTGCATGTGTGTGTGCATGCATCTATGTCTGTGTCTTTCGGTGTGTGTGCGCATGCATACATGTGTTTGTGTGCATGCATTTGTGTGTATGCGCGAGTTTGTGTGTGTACAGGTATGCATATGTGCATGTGTGTCTGTGTGCACGTGCACAGTGAAATGCCATCTCAAGGACGTGACCAGGTCATTGTACTCATAAACCCATGGCAACTTGCAGCAAGGCTTGCAGTAAGCCATGGAGTCTCCCCTTTGAACCAGCTTTTATTTTTACATGAGTTCTAGAGATCAAAGTCAGCTCTTTGTGCTTCTGAGGTAAGCACTTGACTGACTGAGTCATCTCTCCAACCCCAGGATGTTTGTTTTTATGATACATAAATCACCAGCCACCTTCTTGATCTGCCTGTCATACCAAGACACTAGTTTCTGTGCCCTAAGGCTCCCCAAGGCCATGTACTAGATACCCAGAAATCAATTCTGTATACCAGAGCCCACCAGCATTACTCAAACTGGCCAGTCGAAGCAGTCACCCCCACCCTGCATCACATTTGCAATAGAAAAATATTCTGTAAAGGCTTTGAAATAGAGAGAAATGTTAAATAAACCACTGCCCTTAGTTCAGGGCACCCTATAGATTTCATCTTTGCTAACTTCTTTAAAAGCTTTTAAAATTGCTCTCAAATGTGTATGCGTGTGAGAGAGAGAGAGACAGAGACAGAAAGACAGAGACAGAGAGACAAACAGGAAGACAGACAGAGACAGAGACAGAGAGAGAGAGAGAGAGAGAGAGAGAGAGAGAGAGAGAGAGAGAGAAATTATGGGCATCTGTGTGCTGCCTGCATAGATGCTGGGAACCAAACTCAGGTCATCCACAAGAGAAGCAAGTACCCTTAACCATTGGGCAGCCTCTCCCGTTCCACTTTCAGGTGCTTTGGGGAGACCACAGATCCCACCTCTTCCATTTGGGCCAAGAGAATGACAGGCAGATGCACCAATAGTGCACTAGTCTGCTGTACCTAGCTCTTACTTAACATCTAAACACCCCCCTGACCCCTTTCCCATGAAGATCCCTGCACTCGATCCTCCACAGAGCAGCCTTGAGATTCAGGTCTCCAGTCTCCTCAATTTCCCCGCCATCTCTTGAATAAACAATTTCTCATTTGCAAGACTCCTTTTGGTGATCTGCATACCACACACCCTACAAAACCAGGCTGGTGCAGCAGCAGCTTTTGTCCCCCCCCCCCCCATTCCTCCCCCCCATCCCAGTCTGGCACTTCCCAGGGTGGTTGTGCCTGGGCTGCCCTGCATCTTGTTTCCAGGGCAACCATGACTAATATTAAACCTTAAGAAAAAAAATGAGACAGAGTATCGTGTGATCCAGGTTAGTCTCTCACTATGTATGGAGGATGGCCTTGAACTCCTGGTCCTCCTGTTTCTACCTTCTGAGTCCTGGGATTACAAGCATTCTGTGGCTGCTGGTTTATGTGGTGCTGGAGCTTGAACCCGGGGGTTGTGCACACTAAGCAAGCACTTTACCAATTGAGCCACATCCCAGCCTGGCACTAGGCTTTTCTTTTTCTTCAACATTGCTCTCTTGGTGCCAGACTCAGACACCATTTATAAATGAAGAACTGGATACAAATCATAAACCAAGATGGGAGTCACAGAAGCTTAGAAAGTAAAGGTGCCCTTTAGGACAGAGGCAATGGTGGGGTGTGCTGGATGTCACCAAGCACCAACTGAGGTGACCAGAAGTACTTAACCCAGAGTTCATTGGTGGCTGTTTGGTCAGCACTTTGTCCAAGACAACTGGTAACTTGGAAGAAAGTTCATTCATGGGCAACCCATTCAGACATTGCTACAAAGGAGATCCCGCAGAAGGGGTCAGGCTGGGACAAGAAGGGAAGTCAAGGCTGGGTGTTTAAAGCAGAAGATGCTCACAAATCTTTTGCAGGTGGACAGGAAAGGTCCAGGAGGGAGGGAAATGTTGCGAGATTCCCCTTCTGGTACCTTCTTATGCAGCCAGCGGCGGCGCTTCCCGGAAGACTATGAATAAATGATTAAAGGTCAACATCGATCCACAGGCTGAGGCTTGTTTTATTTCTGATTCATATCTTTCTGAGGATTACCCTGAATAGCTATTGAAGAGGCAACCCCTGTACCCTAACAAAAATAGCAGGCTCACTGGTGCATGCGAGAAGCTTTCTGGACAAATGTAGCCGTTGTTTTCCAGCCATTAAAGCTTCTTTCCCTTGCAATAGGCATCAAGCTCACAGGCCGTGAGTTCTCTTCTCTCCTGCTTGAGAAGAGACTGTGAGAGTCACCTTATGAGAGGAGGGTCACCCCCTGCAGTTACACTCATTCTGACTGTGAAGATTTTACAGGGTTGGGCTAGGGGGATGACTCAGTGGTTAACAGGGCTTGTTGTGCAAACATGAGAACATGAGTTCAAATCCCCAGCACCTATCTAAAAGTCAGGCATGGCCCCAAACACTTGTAACCCCAGTATTGAGGGGCAGAGTCAAGCATATTCCCAGGGGATCACTGGCAAATCAATCCACCCAAACAATGAACTCCAACAGTGAGAAGCCCTGCGTCAGGGAAATGTCAGGGAGCTACAGAAGGGGGCACTCAGTGTCTTTTTCTGGCCTTTGTGTGTGTGTGTGTGTGTGAGAGAGAGAGAGAGAGAGAGAGAGAGAGAGAGAGAGAGAGAGAGAGACCTCTGCATGTATGGCTGTGTGTGTGTGACTCTGACTTCTGCATATATGCCCGTGTGTGTGTGTGTGTGTGAGAGAGAGAGACAGACAGACAGAGACAGAGACTCTGACCTCTGCATGTATACGTGTGCACACACACAGAGAGACCACGCACGGACTCTTTCAGAGAGAAGGATGGAAAAGAACTCAGCTTGTCTGTCAACAGCCATGTTTGTCATGCGGAACTCTAGGTGCTCTTTTAGGGAAGCAAAGTCTCCAGAAAAGCCTTCTTCCTCTTCAAAAGCCGGAGTCCATGTCTGAGATGCTTTTCTCAGGTACTACAAGGCCATAAACTCTCCAGTCTCCTCCCCACACTCCGTGAGTTACAGCAGTTTGCCCGTCTCTCACTATCCTTCATCATTATCGGTGGCACAGCCAACCATCTAATTCATTGTCTTCAAGTGCTGACTTTATCCTGTCTTTAAATGCTCACCCAGCTGGAATTTCTTCCGACAAACTCCAGGTCCCATTCTGGAATTATCTTTCCCCAAACAGGCATGATCCGTTTAGGACTTTATTGGAGTTCTCAGGGAAGAACCCTTCAAAATCAATCTAGAGCCCCACATATCACCCATCGGTTAGCTCGCAGTGAAGACAAATGAATGTTAAATAAAACTGCCTGTTCTTCCTGCAGTGGAGAAAATTCAGAGACACTACTCTGGCAAGTCTCCACCATCTCAGAAGGCTCCAAACCTAGCATCTCCTGGGTTGAAAGAGACCCCTGCTAGCCACTGAATCTTACGGCCATGAGGTGATAGGACGGTAGGGGACCCAACATCCTGAGCATCTGTGTCAGCTCAATCAGAGGGCTCCAGAGGAGCCCTCTGCCTGAGCTTCCGTTCCTCCTTCAGGCCCCACTGCCAGGTATTCAGCCCCTCCTGTGGGATGTGCCTAAACTGTGCTCTGAGATACCCCTGCCTAAGACCCCCGACCTTCATCAGTACTGTCTGCTCCAATGATTTCAGCAGACACTAATGAAGATGTACATAACTGCGAGGCTGAGACAGGAAGATCATAGTGAGTTCAAGGTCGGCCAGGGTTACCAGACAGTCAGGGGTATGTAATAAAGTTCATTTCAAAGACTAAAAAAAGAAATAGGTGAAGGGAGGAAAGAGGGAAGGGGAGAGAAGAGACAGGACCAGGCTAAGAGGAGTCACTCGGCAACAACCATTTGATTCTCTCTTCTGCCCGGGGAACTGCTGCGCTAGCAGTTTGCAAATCTAGAAGCATCTTTACATTTCGATTTCTTTTGGTTTTTTCTTTCTGTGTTTTAACCACTACTTCTTCCTCCTCCCTCTTTCCTTCCTTCTTTCCTTCCTTTCTTTCTGTAGTTCATTTTGTATTCCTTCCTTTTTAGTCAAGGTCTCATTATGCAGCCCTGGCTGGTCTGAAATCCTTTCTCCACCCTCATCCCTCTGTGTGTGTGTGTGTGTGTGTGTGTGTGTGTGTGTGTGTGTGTCAGAGGACAACTGCCATGTAAATGCTTTGCCTCCAGATTGCCCTCCGCCCTCCTTTACTTTTTGTTTTGACACAGGGTCTCACTAAGTTGCCCAGGCTGGCCTTGATGTCAGTCTGTAGCCCAGGCAGGACCCTAACTTGCAAACCTACCTTAGTCTATTAAAGAACTAGGATTGTAGGCCTTCACCACCAGGCCTGGCAATGTCTGCCCTCCTCCTCCTCGCCTTCTTCTTCCTCCTCTTCCTCCTCCTCTTCATCCTCCTCCTTGTTCTCCTCCTCCTCCTCTTCTTCTTCCTCCTCCTCCTCCTCTTCCTCCTTCTCCTCATTCTCCTCCTCCTCTTCTTCTTCCTCTTCCTCTTCCTCTTTCTCCTCCTCCTCTTCCTCCTCCTCTATGATTGGGATGGAACGCAGGATTTGCACATTCTGGTCAAACCTTCTACCACTCACCCCCACCCACCCTGGTGCTCTCTCTGAATTCAAAAGAGAAAAATACACACACTCACTGTGCAGTCAGGTTGCATGAATCCATCCACACTGCATACAGATGTGTAGCGTGTAATGTTATTCCTTCATAAATAAGCTCTGTAAATAACTTGCTCTTCCTCCAAAGTCCCCACCCCATTTGTAGCTGGAGGGAGGAGGAGCAGAAGGCAAGATTCAGTCTAATGCAGTACGCACAGTCCCTTCCAGTGGCCTAGTGTATCTGAAGAGCATGCAGTCTTCTCCCCAGGGGTTTTGGAGATTTCTGTCCTCAGCCTAACTCCCAGGACTTTTTTTGTTCTCTCTATTCTTGCCATTGAACAAGTTACGGTGTTTCTGAAACCTTACATTCCCCATTATATGAAAATAAGAGCCTCTGAGGTCCTCAGGATAGTAGCCCAACACACAGACACACACATACACACACACACACAAACACACGCGCGCGTGCATGCGCCAAATATGGTTGCCCTACCAACATCTCAGGGGCAGCCGGTTGCCATGTTAAAGTCAATCTGCCCTAAAACGATCACATCCCAAAGGACCCCTTTAAAGAAGAGTATGAATCCTTTCATTCAAACCTAAACATCATCTATCCAATAAACTGGGTGCTTCTAGATGCTCTGTAAACCTTCAAATGATAATCTACTCTTCCCGGCTCACCTGCCAGGCAGCCAAACCGCCGCACGCAGCCTTATGAAATATGAAGTGAGTCCGCCTTTATAGCCCGGCATCCATCTTCAGAGTTCCTGGCATATGAGTCGCTCCAAGTTATTTTATTATTTCCAAGAAACTGTAACTGAGCCGTTTTATGTACCGTCTGTTGTCGAAAGAGTGATCATACATAAAGCATGTCAGCCTAAGATGAGAGCAGCGTCCGTCATCCTGTTCACCGTTTCCAGGAGACAGATGCTCTCTGGCCTGATTCACTGATCATCTTTTTTTATATCTAACATATTTATTTGACAAGGTCTCATGTAGCTCAGGCTGGCCTCGGACTCACTAAGGATAACCTTGATCTTTCTTTTCTTTTTTCTTTTCTTTCTTTTTTTTTTTTTTTTTTAACATTTTTCTCTGTGTGGATATGATCCCTTGTGATTACATATGACCACATCGTAGGTCAAAGGTCAGCTTGCAGGAATCCAGTCTTTCCTTCCACCATGTTCAGGTCATCAGGGGATTGTGGGATCCCTCTTACTTTTGTGTTTTCTCTGCTTCATGGCTCATGAGGGGATCAGCTTGGGGCCACCAGATCCCATCACCTCAGTGTACTGCCTTACCTGGTACCCAAACAACAAGGCCATTTGATTTGTGCTGGAACCAAAATCTGAGAAGCCAGTTAGAGAACCTCAAAAACCATCAGCCAAGGGCTGGGAGTATAGCTCAGTAAGTAGAGTACCATTGGTGTGCATTTATTCATAATCCCAACATTCAGGCAGTGGAGACAGGAGGATCAAAGTTCAAAATTACCCTTGACTACATAGAGAGTTCAAGGCCAACCTGGGCTACACAACATCCTGCCTCTCCCCTTTACCTCCCCCTAAAAGCACTAAACCTTTTTTCTTTTCTTTATGTATTGTCTCAGGTGTTTTGTTCTAGTTCTAGAAAGGTAACTGATCCCTTGTCCTTCCTGTGGCTCTGGACCGCAGTCCTAATTCCTAGAAGAGTATCAAGGTCTCCCCGTTCTGTGGAAGCAGATAGGGTCCTAGCTAAGCTCTCCGATCCTTAGTTTCTTAGTCTTTTTGTCATTGTTGTTGGTGGTGGTGGTGGTTTTTTGAGACAGGGTTTCTCTGTGTAGCCCTGGCTGTCCTGGAACTCACTCTGTAGACCAGGCTGGCCTCGAACTCAGAAATCTGCCTGTCTCTGCCTCCCAGGTTCTGGGATTAAAGGCGTGCACCACCACTGCCCGGCTAGTTTCTTAGTCTTTAAGACAGAGGGAGAGAAACTGCTAGACATTTTCTGTTTTCACTCCTAAAGGATCAAATAGGCGGTGGAGACGAAAGTTCTTTGTAAATCACCCTGAGGTGATTAACCTTATCCATTTTCCCCTGCGCCCGTGAGTTCCATGTTTTACTCCCTCTAGTCCACAGACCCTGAGGCTTGTAGATAGATCCATGGTGAATGTTTGTCAACTAAGGTCCCCAAAGAATCACTCTTTCTGCGAAAGCCTCGGCTCTGTAATCTTGCAGAGAACATTTAAGAAATCAGTAAGCAAGCCTCCTGCAAGCCCGTCTTTCCTGCTCCTGAAAGAGACGTCTCCAAATCCTCCCAATGTTCTCGAACATAATTCAAGCGCATTAATTTTGTAAACAAGGGGAGAAGAAGAAGAAAGGTGACAATCTGAACTAAGGGCAGAGATAGAGGGTCGGTGAGAGGGCTCAGCTAGCGGTGAAGGTGCTTGCTGACATACCCAATGACCCAACAAGGTAGAAGGAGAGAAACGACTCCTGCAGGTTGTCTGCTCGCCTCCTCATACACATGCCATGGCACACATACGACAGACAGACAGACAGACAGACAGACAGATGTTATAAAAGATTAACAAGCTAAGGGAATTAATTAATTAATTAATTAAAACTAAAATAAGGCCAGGCATGGCGGCACACACTTTTAATCTCACCACTTGGGGAGCAGAGGCAGGCAGATCTCTGTGAGTCCAAGGCCAGCCTGGTCTCCAAAGCCAGTTCCAGGACAGCCAGGGTTGTTACACAGAGAAACCTTGTCTCAAAAAAACAGATTTACTTACTTATTTATTTCTGTACTTAAAATTTTTTTAATTGCCTTTTTAAAAAAGGCAAAATAGCCGGGCAGTGGTGGCGCACCCCTTTAGTCCCAGCACTCGGGAGGCAGAGGCAGGCGGATTTCTGAGTTGGAGGCCAGCCTGGTCTACAGAGTGAGTTCCAGGACAGCCAGGGCTACACAGAGAAACTCTGTCTCGAAAAACAAACAAACAAACAAACAAACACGTTCGCTGCACAGGCGTGAGCTCCTGAGCTCAGATATCAGCCCCACATTTGAAATCATACATGGCCATACACATACCTGTGATAGCAATGCTGTGGAGGGTGGAGGTAGGAAGATTGCCAGGGCTTGCTGGCGATGAGCCCCACTGCAGGTTCAGTGAGAGACCCTCTCTCAAGGAAATAAAGTGTGATAAGATAAGATAAGCAGGGTATCCAATGTGTGAATACTCGCCAGCACACACACACACACACACACACACACACACACACACACGCACACACACACGCACATACACCAGATAGATATCTAGATAGAGAGAGAGAGAGATAGATAGAGATTGAGAGATTTCTTTGAGAAGAGGAGGATGGAGGGAAGAGATGGGCATAGATTTTAAAAACAGGAGGAAACAAACTAAACCCCACTATGCCATTCTTGGGTGTTTCCCAAAGACAATCCATCACAGAGGTGATTGCACATCAGTGTTTATTGTGGCATTGCTTACAATAGCTAACTCACATAACCAGCCTAGTCTTCCATCAACAGAGGAATAGAAAGAACATGGTGTGTACCCAGTGGAATGTTTTCAGCCATGAAGAAAAATGAAATGATGTCGTTCGTGAGAAAGCAGATACAACTGGAGACTATCATATTAAGCTGGTAATAGGAAGACAAATCTATTTTCTCTGGTTTGTGGCTTTTCAGCGTTATACAGTCACGTGTCATATTTGTATATATTGAATAAAATTAGACGTGCAGTTGTCTACAAGAATGAAAGAGTAACTGGAGGACTTGGGGAGAGAAAAGGAACAGTGGACCCAACACAGCCGTGAGGCTAGGGAATATATGTTCAAGGTGCAATATATACCTTGAAATATACACATACACATACATATGAATGAATGAAGTGATTCTTGCCAAACAAGGCTGGTGATCTGAGTTTGACCCTTGGCACTCACATAAGAACCCACATCTGCAACCCCAAAATGAACTGTGAGGTGTGAATGGTTGAGTACCCTGAAAGCTCACAGGCCAGATAGTCCTGAGAACAGAACATAGCCGCAGAAACAAGAGAGACCCTGCTTTGACAAAGTGGAAAGCAACGAACTCCTGAAAATTGTCTTCTGAGTTTTACTCACATGTTGTGACACACACAATACACTCACACAAAGAAAAAAAAAAGAAACCATCAAGACTGCAGAATAGAGCAAGCTCCTATGGCCATCTGAGTAAAACATGGAGTCCAAGAACAAGGGGGAGGGAGGGAGAGAGATCTGGCATATTCAGACACCCTCACCAACAGTACTACACAGCATTCAGCAGGAGTGTATAAGGACACCTGCTCCATGCTTCTAGGATATTTGCCCTCAAACTCCATGCTGTCTGTGAGAAACCAAAGCCCAGAACAGCCATTCCCCTGCCTGGCTCCAACAAGGTGGCCATTTTCCTGGGATTTCATGCCTGCCTGGGTCTGACCTTCCCCCAACAGGCTTAGAAATCTAATTTTCTGTTCATTCAGGTGCTGTTTACTGAGCAGTGGCTCGGTACCAGATGTTGATTTTCCTGGGCACAGCAAAATGGTTCCATCTCTCTCGGAGGTGACCTGGCATGAACCAGGTTCAAAGAAACTGATGAATAGAAGCCACACTGCCAATTTAATAAGTTACCCTGAGAGATGGAGCTACTGGGTATGGGAGGTAACAGATAGTACTCTCTCTCCCTTAGGCAGGCTCTCCAGAGTGTCAAGTGACCATCAGCGGCCACTCTGTCAGACAGTCTGTCTGGCAGACTAACTCTTTTTTCTTCTTTTTAAAAAAAGTAGCGCGCACAAGTATGTGTGTGTGTGTGTGTGTGTGTGTGTGTGTGTATGCGCGAGCTTTTGTGTAGTACACATGTGAGCAGGCACACATGCACATACGTGCACATCCATGTGGAGACCAGAGGACAATCTTGATTCTTATTTCCTAGCAGCCAATCACTTTGTTTTTAAAGACAGGGTCTCAGACTGGAGAGATGGCTCAGCGGTTAATAGCACTGACTGCTCTTCCAGAGGTCCTGAGTTCAACTCCCAGCAACCACATGGTGGCTCATAACCATCTATAATGGGATCCGATGCTCTCTTCTGGTATGTCTGAAGACAGCTATTATGCACTCATACACATAAAATAAATAAATAACTCTTTTAAAACAAGGTCTCTTTTTGACCTGGATCTCACCAATTTGTCTAGACTTGCTGACGTCGAGCCCCAGGGGTCCTCCTGTTTTTGTCTCCCTAGCTTGTTGCTCTTGTAGAGGAACAGAGTTTAAACCCTAGCATCCATATTGAGCTGGTCAAAAACACCCATAATGCTGGGCAATGGTGGCGCACGCCTTTAATCCCAGCACTGGGGAGGCAGAGGCAGGTGGATTTCTGAGTTCGAGGCCAGCCTGGTCTACAGAGTGAGTTCCAGGACAGCCAGGGCTACACAGAGAAACCCTGTCTCGAAAAAACCAAAACCAAAACCAAAACCAAACAAACAAATAACACCCGTAACTCCAGATGGAGGAGATCTGATGCCCTCTTCTGGCCACCATGGACACCTGCCCTCACATGTATACACACCCACAAACAGACTATAATTAAAAATAAAGCAAATCTTATAAAATAAAAAAATATAGAAGTGTGTTTGGGGAATAAAACCCTGGAACAGGTTTGGCATGAAGGATGGAAAGACAGCCTGGACTTTCCGTATGTAGGTTATATTTGCTACTTTCCCCAAACTGTGAAAGAATACCCAACAGAACAGCTTATGGGAAGACGAATCCACTCTGGCTCACAGTTTGGGGGGCTCCAGTCTATCAGGGTGGTGTTGTGATAAAAACAGCCTGACAGAAAACAACTTAAGAGCAGGGGCAGAGAGATGTCTCAGTGGTTAAGAGCACTTGCTGACCTTCCAGAGGCCCTGAGTTCAATTCCCAAAACCTACATCCAGTGACTCACAACCATCTGTAACTTTAGCTCCCAAGAGATTCTTCATCTCTGATCTCTGCAGACATTGTGCATACCCACCAATACAGACATATCTTTTTTTGTTCCTATTCTTTTACAAAAATTGACCTGGGTGTGGTAGGTAGCACACACCTTTAATCCTAGTGTTCAGGAGGCAGAGGCAGATGGGTCTTTGTGAGTCTGAGGGCAGCCTCATCTATAAAGTGAGTTTCAGGGCATCCAGAGCTATGAAGAGAGACCCTGTCTCAAACAAAGAAACAAACAAACAAACAAAACCTTAAGAAAGAAAGGACTCATTTTGGCCTACGGTGGTTCTAGAGGGATAGAATCCATCACACTGGGGAAGATGTGGAGCAGGCAGGGGAGGAATGACAGAAGAAACAGGAAACTGGCTGATCACATTGTCTCCACACTCAGGAATCAGAGAAGGAAGTGGCTCCACCCTATCAAACTTCAAAGCCTGCACCTACTTCCCCAGCAAGACTCCACCTCCTAAGGATCTCATAACTTTCCCAAACAGCCCCAGTTAGGAACCAAGTATTCAAACATATCCACCTATGAAGGATGTTTCACAGTCATGCCACAGCAGCGGGAAAGGCACAGCGCAGAGCTGCACCAGCTGTAGCACCAAGAAGTTTTGCAATATATTGGTTTAAGTCTCAATAGACCAGAAGCAGAGCAAACTAGATGAAAGCAGGGCCAACCTACAGTCCTCAAAGCCTGCCCCACAGCCCCGTGTTCCATGTTCATCTGCTAAACAGTATGTCCTAATGGGTTTACAGCCTCCAAAATCAGCATCTCCAGCTGGAAACAAAACATTCAAACACATGAGCATGAAGGAACATTTCAAATTCAAATCATGTGGAAGTAAGTCTTATACATTAACACACACACACACACACACACACACACACACACACAGGTGTTGGAGAACAGCTGAGATGTCTCAGTGGGAATCTAAGTTACTTTTCTATTGCTGGGATGAAACACCATGACCAAGGGAACTTATAAAAGAACACATTTAATTTGGCCTATGGTTTCAGTGGGTTACAGTCCATGATGGCAGCATGGAGGAACAACTGGGAGCTCACATCTTGAGTCACGCTGGGGACCAAGTATTCAAATACATGAGTTTTGAGAGTTACTCTCATTCAGACCGCAAACACCGTGGGTAAGGATTCTTGCAACCAAACCTAAATGACCTGAGTTCAATTCCCAGGACTCATGTGATGGGAGAAGGGAACTGACTCCCACAAGTTGTCCTCCAACTTGCACGTGCTATGGCCTATGAATTCAAGGGCATGAGCCCCCCCCCCCCACATAAATAAATAAATAAATAAATAAATAAATAAATAAGCAATTTTTTAAAAGAGAGAAAGAAGATACTGGAAATGTATCTCAGCTATTAGAATGCTTAATGTTTACCTAGCATGCATGAGGCCCCGGGTTCAATCCTCACCCCCTATCCCCATAAAACCGGGTGTGGAGATGGATGCCCTTAATCCTGAGCTACATAGAGAGTTTGAAGCCAGAGTCTGGTGTTCAAGGAAAGAGGAGGGGTGCTGTAAAGTGAATCTGTAGGATGTGAAGACCCTTTATGTCGCCAGGCTCTCCCCAAACAGACCACTGCTGCTGAGGACGCCTGCTTGGTTGATATTGTCATGTCTTCCTATCCTTCCACTAAAGAAAGAGACTTTTATCTTTTAATAAACCCATGTCTTCCCAGGGACATTTTTAACTTGAAAAAGAAAGAGAGAGAGAGAGAGAACCCTCAAAACTTTGAAAAATCACATTAAACGTTGAATCATGAATGTCTGTGCCTCCCCCTCAAGATCAAGATACTGTATTTTTGCAAATGACAGAAATATCAAATGTCTTTCCTCAGTCATCTGTCGGTCTGACTGACACGTCTCGGAGACAGACGGCCACACTGCTTAATTTTCACCTTCACAGATTATAATGGGCCGTGCTCAGTGATCCTGATGTGACACGGAAGCTTCTATGCAGCCTCATTGACATCCTTTATAATTTGGCTGAGTGTGGTTGTCCTCCGTGGTGTGTCTCTCTTTCATCCTGGTCCCTATTTTGTGTCCATTGGTTCCCTTCCTGGCTCACTCCTGTGTAAATCAGGCTCAATCTGGGACCACTCTCTTTTCCATTTAGTATAAAATCTGCTGATATCTGTGGACATGTACAGGAAGGCCAGGGCCCTGTTGCCATGGGAACGGGTGCTAGTTCTCTGGATGCTGTAAACTTCACCTCTAAATATGTTTTATTATGGGGTGTGTGTGTGTGTGTGTGCGAGCACGTGTATGTGTGTGTATATGTTACATGAATGTAGGTACTTGCACACATGAAGGTCAGGGGATAACTTTTCTTCATTCTCAAGGATTTATTTTTAATATGTAATTGTGTCTATATGTGCAAGTCCATGTATGTGCATGCAAGTACCTTGGAAGACCATAAAAAGATGGCAGGCTCCCTAGATCTGGAGTTTCAGATGGCTGTGAGCTGCCTGAAGTGGGTGCTGGGAGCCCAACCTGTGTCCTCCATGAAGACAATACGTGTTCTTACCTGCTGAGGCCTCTCTCCAGCCCCAGACTTCCAGAACTTGTTTTTATCTCCATCTGCCTGGTTGAGGCAGGGTCCCTCTTTGTTGCTCCCGCCATGCAGGCTGATTCCCTGTCTCAGCATCTTGGGATTACATATGCACGCTTGTATACATGGGTTCAGGAAACTGAACTCAGATTGTCTAGCTTGCCCCTTAAACCCCTGAGCCATCCTGCCCACCTAAGCTTCGCCTCCTGTCTCGACCTCTGACACCTCTCACTTAACAAGATCCGGACCTTTCAACTCCCGAAGTATACAATTCCCCTCCCTCCCTTTGCAAATGCCACCAACCACCTCTATGAGCAGCAATCCCGGGAACTAATGCATGATTCATAGGCTGCTCCTGGCCTGGGAGTGGGCGCCCGGGGGAGAGGATCAGGAGGCCCAGAGAAGCACTTTGGTTCAGGGAACATTCGTTCATTGATGCACATCTGTGCTGCCTGGAAGTGCATTAAAGAGATTGAGATGTGCTGCTACTTTCAAAAACAGCTTTGGAATGTGCAAAGTGCCCAGGGAGGGCAGGGAATGGAAGGGGGTCTGATGAGGCCCTGGGCTGTGCTGTGCGAGGGCTTCATTCCAGCTTTGTCCTTGAAGCAAAGTGCAGTGTGCACCAGAGTGGCCTTCCTGGGCACTTTGGGGAGGAGATAAGCCCATCTCAGTAATAGTAGGGACCTTAAGAATGCAGAACTCCAGGACTCCATTCTGTCACCAAGCAAGTTGAGGATCCTTTGAGAAACAAGAATTGTTTCATCACCCTGGCTCGGCAGGGAGATCCCTCCAGCCTTCACCCCACAGTAGTCAAGTGGCTTCTCATCCTGTCTCGGCCTCAGCTCTACCAGGAACCCTCCAAAGCATTTAGGGAATGTCACAAAGCCTGGTGACCTAGTTAGATTTAACTGCCAACTTGACACGACCTAATGTCATCTGACAGAAAAGCCTCAATGGAGAAATGACCTAGATCAAATTGACCTGTCGTCTGTCTTTAGGGGACTGTCTTAATTCTTAGTCGTTATAGGAGGGCACACTGTGGGCGGCATCATTCCCTAAGCAGGTGGTCCTGAGCTGTGGACGAGAGCTAGCTAAGTCTCAGCCTGAGCTACCGAGCAAGCAGCATCCTTCTTTGGTTTCTCCCTCAAGTTTTTCTGCCTGACTTCCCTGACTATGACCTAGAAGTACAAACCAAACAAACCCTTTCCTCCTCAAGTTGATTTTGGTCCATTTTATGACAGCAACAGAAAGGAAACTAAAACACCCTGGTGTTAGCGGAAGTGTGTGCTGTCGATTCCAGAACCGCCAGATGGTTCCCCCACCAATTGTGACGGGCTGGTCTCACTGCACATTCGGTACTGTGGAGTTTTCAGAGAATCATTTCTCAGGGGGAGCAGACTTACAACAAGTAAATCTAATGAACAGTGACTCAAGAGGGCAAAGATGAGAACTGGGTCCAAGATACATGTTTTGGTTGTCTCACCCAGTGGGGTATGGTAGAAATTCCAGCATAATTCCTTGTAAGGAGAGGAAAACTCGGGGCTTGGCATGTAGCTGAGCTAGTAGAATGGTCTCCATTGTACATAAAGCCCTGGATTCCATCTCCAGCACTTCACAAAACCAAGTGTGGTGGTCTGTGCACACCTACAATCCCAGCATTCAGGAGAATCAGGTGTATGAGACCACTATTGAATACATAATGAGTTTGAAGCCAGCATGAGATGCACAAAATCCCATCCCCCTCAAGACAAAAAAAAAAAAAAAATCGGGATATGGGGGGTGCTAATGCTTAATTCAGTTGGCAAATTACTTGCCAGACAGTGTAAGAAACCCACATAGCTTTCACATAAGTGATGGAGGCACTGACCCGTTGATCAAATTGGTCGGCCAGCCCAGCTGAATGAGCTGCCACCATGAATGATAGCTGTCTTCCCTCTGAAACTGTGAGCCTTCACAAACCTCCCTGCTCAAGAGTTTCCATCTGAAATTTTGTCACAGTGACACACAAGGAACATAGATACATAGACCTTCCTAAACAGCACTCCTGTGGGAGTCTACATTAGTCCTTTGGCTATGAGTGATGTCTGGCCATTTCTGCCTGGTGGGAGGACCCAGGGATCAAGGAGAAGCCTGGAGAACTGACTACCTCTGAGACCCAAGCTGCTGCCCTCAGCCACACCCTAAACAGCCTGTGGGCAGCACAGCTTCTCTGCAGGTGGGAAGGCCAGAGGCATGCCCTCCACAGGTACAAAGGAGAGATCAAAGAGAATCCGCAAGCACCCTGTGAAAGTGTGATTCTATAAGTAGCTACAGTGGTTTCATTATTTATGCCTACCTGCAGAAGAAGCTTCCAGAACCTGGGCTGAGCTCTTACTGGTCGAGCTGTGCCTAGGGTGAGCCTTTGGGAACTCCCTGGAAGTTTGCCCTTTCGCGTTCTTCTGTTTTCCCTTACTTAATCCAGGATCCACATAGAGGAAGATGAGAACCGGCTCCTAAAGGTTGTCCTCTGATCCCTGCTTAACATGCCATGACACATATGTGCGTGCACACAACATACCCATAAAGATAAATAAATAAATATAATTTTTTTTGTAAAAACTCTAGCTCTTCTGGGTATGAGAGCCTTTCAGTAAAGAGACAGAGTCCCTGACTTCCAAAATCCCTCTTATCTGAACCCCCCCCCCCCAAGGTGGCACATCCCAAGGAGGTCTTAACGAGCAGGAAGTCGTGTCAGCTACCTGAATCCTTTCTCCACCCCCAAATGACTGAGCTCTTCAGAAACAGGGACAGTTCTCAAGATACTGCCAAAATTTACTCCTCAGACTTTGAATTTGCAGAGCGTTTAAGACTTCCTTGGTTCAATGACGTTAAGTGAAAATCTGGTCCTTCCGATCTGTCTGAAAATAGCAATCCTCATCTCAGTGTGTTCTCCATGATGCTGGTGCTGTCCCCTTGGGTTGGCTGATATTCTGAGTGTGTGGATTCCTTCAACAGCACGACATTCCGCAGCTAGGTAACACATGTGGCACCTGCCACCATGCCTGTCGTGACCCAAGAGAAGCCCTCCAGAGATGTTTCTTGGTGGGGTTAAAAAAATCAAGATGTGTTGTTCTTGTAGCTCCATAGTTACTGCGAAGCAGTTTTAATGCTGACCCATCAGAGGTAGCAGCAGGCTCCATGGGTTTAAGACACAGGTTGGGTAAGACTAACGTCAGAAGCTGACCTCACGTTCATGTGTCCCTGAGGCGAACCTGCTCTTTTGACCAGTGAACTTCAGTCACAGATTTGGTTCAATTGTTTTCCAGAATGGCTGATAGAAAGAACTCCAACGAGCTCTATACTTAAAATGCGTGTGCATGCGTGTGCTTGTGTATGTGTTGGTGCAAATGCATACATGTCTGTACATGTGGAGACAGGAAGTCAACAGTGGTGTCTTCCTTGATCCCATTCATGTTCATTAATAGTGACATGTTTGCCCTGTTTGCTATGGGTAACTAACTACTTTCTGATTAAATCTGAGGACTACTCAACAAGATGGAATTCGTGACTGGTCCTATAACCTTAGCCAAAAGCCAGCCGGGCAGTGGTGGCGCATGCCTTTAATCCCAGCACTTGGGAAACAGAGGCAGGTGGATTTCTGAGTTCGAGGCCAGCCTGGTCTACAGAGTGAGTTCCAGGACAGCCAGGGCTACACAGAGAAACCCTGTCTCGAAAAACAAAACAACAACAACAAAAAACCTTAGTCAAAAGCCTATGGCTGGAAATAACGTCTGCTATTTGTATTTTTCTATAAATAAATCCTAATTTATTGAAAACATTTCTCAGTGAACCCAGAGCTTCCTGATTTGGCTAACCTGTCCTAGAACTAGAAGCCCCAGAGATCTCCTGTCTTTTCCTCCCCGGCTCTGGGATTACAGACTCATGTCAGAGCAAGCTGATTTTTTGTTGCTTTATCTTTTAAAATATCTTTTTATTTATTTGTTGACAATCCCCTACATATCGACTGTATTTTAACCATAACCACCGTCACCCCTCGAACATCCCCCAACATGTCCTCCTCCCACATTGATCCCCCCCTCTCTCTTTCCTTTTTTTTTTTTTTTTTTTTTTTGATTTTTTGAGACAGGGTTTCTCTGTGTAGCCCTGGCTGTCCTGGAACTCACTCTGTAGACCAGGCTGGCCTCGAACTCAGAAATCCACCTGCCTCTGCTTCCCATGTGCTGGGATTAAAGGCATGCGCCACCACTGTCCGGCTCTTTTTCTTCTTTGTAACTCACTGATCCCAATTCCAGTTAGTCCTGCCCGCTAGAATGCTGACGGATCTTGTTGGCTCCATCACCACAGCTTCTGGAAATTCACAAGCACGTCATGTCCAGAAGGTGGCATTCCTCGGCAGTCTTCCCCATCTTCTGCCTCTTATGTTCTTTCTGGATCCTCTTCTGAAATGTCCCCTGAGCCTTGGGAGGAGGGAGCTAAAGCAGATGTGGTAGTTAGGGCTGACCACTTAACTTTCATCCTCAGCGCTCGGCACATCAAGAATTCTTTATGTGGGTTCTGGGAGATCAAAGCCACGTCATCATGCTTCCATGGCAAGCATTGTGCTGACTGAGCCATCCCCATGGGCCCCTAACCATTACTTTTATTATTAAAAGACATGAATCCGGGCAGTGGTGGCACTCGCCTTTAATCCCAGCACATGGGAGGCAGAGGCAGGTGGATTTCTGAGTTCCAGGCCAGCCTGGTCTACAGAGTGAGTTCCAGGACAGCCAGGGCTATACAGAGAAACCCCGTATTGAAAACCAAAAAATGAAAAATAAAGGACATGAATCAGGACTGGACTAGCAAAACAAAACAAAACAACAACAAAAAACCCACTGGGAAAGTGTTGAATACAGATTTCCCATGTCTTGCCTATGGAATCGGGCACTCCTATGTGTCCACCCACCAGAAGGCTCTACAGAGCTAGTAGCTGTCCCAAGTTTTTTATTAGGGTCTCCTCATAGGCACAATTATAGACTATATTATTTGTATACTTGAACCGAGTCTCCAGCCCACTCACCTGGGTCGTCTCGTTAACATAAATTCAAGTACTAACTGGGTTCAAGGATCCCATTCTGAATAACACAAATGTCCATCTCTAGGGAAATGCCAAGAATTTAGAAGTCTGGGGCTGGAGCAATAACTCAGATGGTAAAGCATTTACCACATGAACACGAGGATCTGAGTTCAATCCTCAGAACCCACATAACAAGCTGGGTATGGTGGCTACGAGCCAACCAGTCTTGCCAAATCAGTAAGCTCCAGGTTCAGTAAGAGACCCTGTCTCAAAAAAAATAAGAAAAAGAAGCTGGAGAGATGGCTCAGAGATTAAGAGCGCTGGCTGCTCCTTCAGAGGTTGAGTTCAATTCTCAGCACCCACGTGGTGACTCACAGCCATCTGTAATGGGAGATGGCGCCCTCTTCTGGCTTGCAGACATACATGCAGGCAGAACGCTGTATGCCTAACAAACAAATCTTAAAATAATAATAATAATAATAATAATAATAATAATAATAATAATAATAAACATAAAAGAGGAATATCCAGCATTACCTCTAGCCTCCATGTATACAAGAATACTCACATGTGCACACACACACACACACACACACACACACACGCAGGCATGCACCCATGCACAACCAAGTTCTCATCCAGTTTCTCCAGTCCCCACAAACATATTTTTTTTAAATAGATGAAAAGAAGAACCTATTCACCAAGCCTGGAGGTTTTATTTTGCTTTGTTTAGGGTTGTTATCACAGCTGCTATTGCTTTTTGTGTTTTACTTAAAGACAGGGTTTTGATGTGTAGTCCAGAGCAGCTTTGAACCCTCCATCCTCCTGCCTCAGTCTTCTGAGTGCTGAGGTGACATGAGCATGCCCAGCTTCTACCCTGAATTTTGGAAGACATCTGTTCTCTTCTCCTCTGACACCCACCTTCCGGGTTGATGAGAGCAATTTGTATTTGCAACAGTGATTGCCGTGCCAACATGCAAAGACAGAGCATCTCATTTACTGGGGGTTTTACAACCCCCTTGGATGATCCAGATGACACACACTCCCCTCTCCTGCTCTTACTACTGTTACTAAGGAAGATGCTACAGCTCAGTACATGGTGATTTATTTGCCTGTAGTCACCCAGACAAATAGACAGCCAAGCCAAACTCCAACCCGAGTCCTCTGACCCTGGAATCTGGGCTTTTCTGAAAATCATATGGAGAGCTCATATGTAAAACCCTGTCCCAGATGGGCTGTAAAGATGGTTCAGTTGGTAAGGAGCTTGCCAGACAAGCATGGTGTTCCAGGTTTGGTCCCTCGCATACACATAAAAAACTGGGTGTGATGCTGGGCAGTGGTGGTGCATGCCTTTAATCCCAGCACTTGAGAGGTAGACTCTGTGAGTTCGAGGCCAGCCCAGTCCAGGACAGCCAGAGCTACACAGAGAAATCCTGTCTCAAAAACAAACCAACAAAAATCTGGGTATGATAGGGTGCACTTATAACTCCAGGACTGAGGAGACAGAGACGGGAGAATTCCACTCAGTCTAGCCTGTTTGGTGAGGCCGTAAAGAACTCTGCCTGGGGTGGGGGGTGGGGTGGAATAATCCCTGAGGTAATCCTTTGGTTTCTGTATGCACACACACATGTCCACACACTCACTCACACACAGACACACACATGCAAACTAAAATGAACCACTGCCCCAGAAAGGGTCTTCAATTATTCAAATGAAGATGTCAGCACATTTATTCCACCCCATTTACCAAAACGGACATTTTCAATATGCATCTGGAGTCAGGGAAACCACTTTGTCTACAATAACTATCATACAATAGCTCAGACCTTGAGACCAAAAAGGTTTCAAATGAGTGCTCAGTAAATGAAAACCAGGCACCCCTTGACTCCCACACCCATTTCCCAAGCCTTCCAGACCTAAAGGGTAATTAGTAGAGTTTCAGTTTCAGCTGAATGTGCTCCCTGAATCTTTAACCATTCCAGACACTTTCGGAATGAGGGCTGCTTGTGCCTGCCTGGTCTGATCACAAATAGTACCTCTCACATAAGGGCAAAGCTTTCCAGACATTCCTGATCATTCTCCTTCACAATTTAACCCAAAAGGGAATACAGCTGAGGGTCCCTCCCCTCCTAAATGCCCCCTCACAGGGATTTCAATAACTTATACAACATGGGCTGGGGGCGTGGCTCAGTGGCAGAGCCCCTGCCTAGAATCCCCCAGGGAGGGGCTGGGGGCGTGGCTCAGTGGTGGAGCCCCTGCCTGGAATCCCCCAGGGATGGGGTGGGGGCGTGGCTCAGTGGTGGAGCCCCTGCCTGGAATCCCCCACGGAGGGGCTGGGGGCGTGGCTCAGTGGTGGAGCCCCTGCCTGGAATCCCCCAGGGAGGGGGTGGGGGCGTGGCTCAGTGGCGGAGCCCCTCCCTAGAATCCCCCAGGGAGGGGCTGGGGGCGTGGCTCAGTGGTGAAGCACCTGCCTAGAATCCTCCAGTGAGGGGCTGGGGGCGTGGCTCAGTGGTAGAGCCCTTGCCTAGCACGTATGAGGCCAGAAATTGAACCCACATTACACACACAATTTTCCTTTTTTTTTTTTTTATTTTTGAAAGTGATCAACACAAGGAATAGCAAGTTCCAATTGAATCTCCACAACCCCAGCCAGTCACAGTGACGCACACCAGTAATCCTGTCACTTGGGAGGTAAGAGGGGAAGAAGCCAGAGTTCAAGGTCATTCTTGGCTACAGAGCAAGTTAAGGGCAGATTGGCTTCCATGAGATAAATAAATA
>JADRCH010000363.1:566113-582099 GCA_019843965.1 Rhynchomys soricoides
AGCATCATGTAACTGTGGATCCACTGCTCCCTCTGGTGGTAGAATTATGACATGACAGGTAAAAATTCTGCCTCCAACGTCACCCAAGCCAGGGTGCCCTTTGCCTATGGCTTAGCAGCACTAGCCCCAAGAACACTCTAACCCATAGCAGCGACCAGTGGAGAAACGCCAGCCCACAAGTTTATTGTGAAGATGAGCCAGTCATTGAGTCACATACCTGTCATCTCAGTATTTGAGAGGGATCGGGAGGATCAGGAGTCCATCACTAGTTTGAAGCCTGTCCCAGCTACATGAGACCTTGTTTCAAACAAAACAAAACAAAGAACACAGGGGCTTTGAGAATGGCTCAGTCAGTAATTGCTTACCATGAAATCATGAGGACTCAAGTTCAATACCCAAAACCCACATAAAAAACAAAAACAAAAACAAAACAACAAAAACAGAAAAAAAACCAGTTTAGGCAAGAGAGTTGTCTTAGTAAAGTATATGGCATGTAAATTGTGAAGACTTTCCAGAATCACATAAAAAACTAGGCAGGCATGGAGACTGCCTCTAATCCCAGCACTCAGAAGGCAGAGACAGGAGGATCCCTGGGGCTCACTGACCTGTCAGCCTGTCCTTATCGATGAGTTTCAGGTTCACTGAGAGACTTCATCTCAAAAATAAGGGGGAGCCTGGCTGAGGAACACACACACATGCATGTGTGGACACACAAGTGCACGCTCTCACACACACAGACACTTACACACATGAGTATGTGCATCCTCTCTCTCTCTTACACACACACACACACACACATGCGTGGGTACGTGCTCGCACACTCTCTCACACACAGAGAACATACAGTCCCATACTTTATTTATGAGTTGATTATAGCAGGCACTAGGAAAAGAACTAACCTGTGAATTAACACTTATCGCATGTGATTTAAACTGCCTCCTCTGTAAGTCAATTTAAGTTTAAACAAGAAATTGATTTGAACATCCAATATTGACAGATTAATAAAACAGAGCCTCAGAGGGATGTGGTATAGTCAAAGTGTATGAGCCTGTCTGAGAAACCCGTTTCCGGGGGAAACAATGCTGTGGAGATTCTAAGATCCTGTGTCTAAACAGGAAACCGTGAGCCAGGGAGATGGCTTAGCAGGTAAGGGCACTTGCTGCCAAGCCTGGTGACCTGAGTTTAATCCTGGGAATCCATGTGGTGGAAAAACAATGGACTCTCACAATTGTCCTCCGACCTCCATGCACACATGGTATGCATGCATGCACACATGGTATGCATGCATGCACACACATGCACGCATGCACACACATGCACGCATGCACACGCACCGTAAATAAAAAAGCCAAATAGGTAACTCACACTCTTTTCTTGCAAGCTTTAAATGGTTATTTCAGAACATAAAAGCAATTCTTTGCACTTTCTTGCTTTGTGACTTACTTTGCATAGTCTTCTCAGTACCCAACTATATAGCATGCCTCGTTCCTTTAAAATATGAGAATTTATATAAGCAATGCATCTTGGAATGTGATTTTTTAAAAATGTTTTGGGACTAATGTTCTTTCTCCTAGAGGGACTTATCTTCAATGTTATAATGAAAGTCAGTTGGAATATGAGATTCAGCCTATATAAAATTACCTTTGAGGCAAATTTTCAATATCTTTTTATTTATAAATGAGTTGCGTTGTTATTAAGAAGCAGTTTTATTCAATTACGTTTCTTTCTTTTTTTTTCATCCTGCCTCGTTCCATGTAGACTTGAGGCAAGTTAAAACAAGGGTACCTACGACAGAAATAAAGTTGAAAGCTGAAAACAATAGTTGCTGAAAGTTAGAAGCTGCATGGGGCTTGGTATCTTGACTCGGCGGTCCCAGCAATGGGGAAGCAGGTGCGGGGGAGGGGGGGGTCATGAGTTCAAGGTCAAAGTCGATGAGTTTAAGGCCAACCTGGGCTGTGTGAAACCCATCTCAAAACAAGTTGTGTTTGTTGGAGTGCAGGAGAGTAAATTAAACACACGAGTAACTAAGTTTCCATCTTAGGTCTGAGCTCCCTGGAAACCCAAGAGAAAAGAGATCCACGATCTTTCATAATTTTAAGGTTTATTTTTACGTGTATTTGTGTCTGTATGTGCACCATATATGCCTGCAGAGACCAGAAGTGTCAGATCCCCTGGAACAGGGTGGTTGAAATCTGCCTGACTTGGGTGCTGGGAACTGAACCCTCATCTTCTGCATGAGTGGCAGGTGCTTTATCTGCTGAGCTACCTCTCCAGTTCCTCTTTATGGATGTTTATAAAGACTTATTTTCATTCATTTGCTTGTATGTGTCTATGTCTAAATGCATATGGAGGGTGTGGTGGTCTCAATAAGAACAGTCCGCATAGGCTCATCTATTTGAGTACTTAGTCACTAGGGAGTGGCACTGTTTGAAAGGATTAGAAGGATCAGGAGGTGTGGCTTTGGTGGAGGAAGTCTATCTCCAGAGGGGGCCTTTGCGGTTTCAAAAGCCCAAGCTCAGCCTAGAGTCTCTCTCTCTGCCTACAGCACAGGATGGAGCTCTTAGCTGCTGCTACAGTGCCTGCCTGCCTGCCTGCCACCATGCCCCCTGCCATGATGATCATGGATTAAATCTCTAAAGCTTCAGACAAACCTTCAATTAAATGCTTTCTCTTATAATAGTTGCCCTGGTCAAGATGTCTCTTCAAAGTAATAGCACAGAGACTAAGACAGTGGACCTGTGCACACCATAGCCAGAAGATGGCATTGGATCATTTAGAGCTGGAGGTGTAAGTATTTGCCAAATGCCCAGCTTGTTACATGGTGGCTGAGATTCAGAATTCTGGCTCCCATAATTGCACAGCAAACCCCTGGGACCACTGATATCTCCCTGTGTCTGTCTCTCTATCTTTATCTTCTTCTTCTTCTTCTTCTTCTTCTTCTTCTTCTTCTTCTTCTTCTTCTTCTTCTTCTTCTTCTCCTCCTCCTCCTCCTCCTCCTCCTCCTCCTCCTCCTCCTCCTCCTCCTCCTCTTCCTTCTTCTTCTTCCCCCCACCTCTCCCTCTCCCTCTCCCTCTCCCTCTCCCTCTCCCTCTTCCTCTCCCTCTCCCTCCCTGTCTCTGTCTTCCTATCTCAGTGTTACTGTCTCTGTCTCTGGGTCTCTATCTCTCCCCCATCCCTCTGACTCCCCAGCCTCCACCTCCTGAGTGTTACAAAGCTACAATTCTTCGTATTTTTTTTTAAAATAATTTTCTTTCTCAGTAAATAGGAAGCTTGTCAGTCAGTTCCTTAGGGAAGACAGAGCTTTTGCGAGGAAAACAAATCGAAACAAAATATCTTGCTCAGAAGAAAGGGACCGTTACTCAGTGTAAGAGGCAATATCTTTGATGTGTGTGTGTTCATGTGTGTCCACGTGATATACATGTGTGGGGCAAAGGTCAACCTCGGGGGCATCTTCTTTGTTCGATCTTTACATTTTTTTTTTTTTTTATTTTGGTTGGTTGGTTCTTGTTTTTTGTTGTTGTTGTTTTTGGCTTGGAGGTTTGTTGTTGTTATTGTTTGTTTTAACACAGGATGTCCCCACTAGTTGTCTAGATTGGCTGCCCAGCAGACCCAGGAGACCCTCTGTCTGTGCCTCCTCAGTGCTGATATGACTATTGTGCCTGGTTTTGCTTTTTGTTTTTTTCTAACATGTGTTCTGGGGATCAGGATCTCTCGCTTGCACAGCAAACACTTTACCAGCTGAGCCTCCTCCTCAGCCTCCTCAGCCTCCTCAACCTCCTCTGACAAACCTTAAAGCAAAGAGCTAATACTTTCCCTGATACTGTCAAAGGCACTGATAGGCTAGCCACATTGTTGCCCACACCCATCATATGAACTCACAATCTGCCCCGTGCATTACATTACTTTTGAAATTCTCTCTTGAAAACGAACAAGGAGGTGTGCTTGTTTATTTACTTATTTGCTTATTTGTGTGTGAGTGTGTACATGCAGGCTCATGCATGTGGAGATCCGAGAACAAACTAGGTATTTACTTCTCTCTTTCCACCATGAAGGTATCAGGAATCGAACTCAGGTCATCAGGCTTGGTAGCAAGAGCCTGTACCTGCTGAGCCCTTTCACCAGCCCTCATGTCTTAATCAAGAGTCGATCTATAGCCAGGCAGTGGTGGTGCATGCCTTTAATAATCCCAGCATTTGGAAGGCAGAGACGGGAGGATTTCTGAGTTCAAGGCCAGCCTGGGCTAGAGTGCATTCCAGGACAGCCAGGGCTACACAGAGAAACCCTGTCTCGAAAAAACTAAACAAAACAAAAAGAGTCGATCTATAACATGGACTTTTTCTAATCAAGTGTCCATAAATAACATTTATGTTCCTTTTATCTTTAAAAACAACAATAACATTTGTGTGTGTGTGGCATGTACATGTGTTCCCGTGTATCAGTGAAGGCCGTGTGCCCCATAGCATGTGTGTAGAGGTCAGAGGAGAAGCTCAAGTGTCAGTCCTTGCTCTTTAACTGTGTGAGACAGGGTCTCTTGCTTGACACTCCATACTAGAGGCTACATGGCTCATGTGCTTCCAACCATTCTCCTGTCTGTGCCTCCCGTATCTGCAGGGGAATGTTGGAATTATAGACCTGTACAACTGTGTCTGGCTTTCCGTGGGGATCCAAACTCCGGTCCTCATGATTGTAAGGCAAACACTTTACCCACTGAGCTGTCTGCTGGGACCACCGTGTTGTATTTTTAATTTGCGTGTATTTGTTGTACAAAGTAATGGCTCTGCTGGTCCTCATCACTCTCTGCTCTACCCTTTCTCGTTCACAAGTGTCCTTTCTCTTCCCAAACACCCCTACACACACACACTCATGTCTCACTTCCTAAAAGTCAAATTCTGCACATGACATGAGTCTTCCTGAGCCTGGCTCATTTTGCTTAATGCAATGAACTCCAGTCCCATCCAGTTTCCTGCAAATGGCATAATTTCATTCTTTATGCCTGAATAATAGTCCATTCGAAGCCATGATGGCGCAAGCCTTTAATCCCAGCACTTAGGATGCAGAGGCAGGCAGATCTCTCAGTTCAAGGACAGTCAGGGATACACAGTAAAACCTTTTTTTTTTTTTTTCCCAAAAAAAAAGTCCATTAGATATATCATCCTGTATTTCCTTTACCCATTAATCTGTGAACGGATATTGACGCTAATTCCACAACTTGCCTATTGTGAATAAGGTCACAACAAACATGACTGTAAGGCATTAAACTTTTACATTTGTAATTTTTAATCATGTGTATATGTGTAGTGAAGGTGTGTTACTGAATGTGAGTGCAGTACCCACAAACCCCAGAAGAGGGTGTCGGGTCCCCTGAAGCTGAAATCATAAGCAGCTGTAACTTCATTACATTGCCACTGATGTGGGAGCTAAACTCTGGTCCTCTGCAAGGGCAGAACGTGCTCTTGACTACTAAGCCACCTCTCTAGCCCCAGATATTAAGCTTTTACTATCGTCTTTCCGTCGGAGACTCCCAACTTCAAAATCTGCAATCTCCAGACATATGTTTGGGTCCCTTCCCCACACTGCCACCTTAAATCTAACAGACATCTAAACTCCCCAAGCTATGACTAATCTCTACCCCCTTAGCTTGAACCTGCTCCATAAGCCACCTAACTTCGCCGTTCCCCTCAGCTGATGACAAATCCATCCACTCATTTAATGAGAGCAAAAGCCTTGAGTTTAAGCCGTTCTTCTCCCTATCAGTCCTGAAGGTGCTTGGTTCTATCTTAAAGATGTATTTTGGATTTGTTCTTCTGGTCACCCCTGGCACTTCTGCTGTCATGGCCTGGTGCCACATGATCACTGACACCGGAATAAGCAGGACCTTCTTAGTCAGGTCCCTACTTCCATGTTGCCCTATTCCAGCTTTTCCAAGTCACAACACCTCAAAAATGTAAGTTGGGACTGGGAATATGGCTCAGAAATAGAACATTTGTCTAAAATCCTTTAAGGACAGGCTGGGGGTGTGGCTCAGCGGTAGAGCCCCTGCCTGGAATCCCCCAGTGAGGGGCTGGGGGCGTGGCTCAGTGGTAGAGTTTTGCTAAGTATGCACAGAGTTCTCATTCCTAATACCGAAAAGGGGGTTGGGGGGAGAGAAATCATGTCACGTTTGTGCTGACAACCTCATAGCTCTCGGTGAACATGATAAAATCCTCATGTGACCACAAGACTGCACAATCCTTGGCCTCGTTACTATCTGACTTCACCCTTCCCTCTGTCCTAGTAACATGTCTCTTCTCTGTGCTTCGGACACATAGCTAGCCTTTGTCCTGGCTGTCCTCTTGCCCCAGACACCTGTGTGACTTGCTGCCTTCCCAGGTAGCCTGCCTTGCTTCCCTTGCTTCCTCCATTAAAAATCCCTTCTCGCCGGGCTTGGTGGCGCACGCCTTTAATCCCAGCACTCGGGAGGCAGAGGCAGGCGGATTTCTGAGTTCGAGGCCAGCCTGGTCTACAGAGTGAGTTCCAGGACAGCCAGGGATACACAGAGAAACAATGCCTCAAAAAAAAAAAAAAATCCCTTCTCACCCTCTATCCACTTATTTCCCGTCCTCTGGACCATTATCTGCATCATCTCCTTTTTAGTAATTCAGTTTGTCCTTGGGACATTCCACACGTGTAGGAATTTCTGCACTCTCTCCTATTCAACATTTTTTTTTTATATGTGTGTGTGTGTGCGCGTGTGTGCATGTGTTTGTGTGTGTGTCCGTATATGTATATTTGTGCGTGTACACTTGTGTGCGCACATGGGTGTATGCGTGCGTGTGTGCGTGCGTGCATGCATGTGCCTGTTTGTGTATGTGTGCGTATGTGTGTGTGCTTGTGTATTGTGTGTTTGTGCATGTGTGTGCGTGTGCATACGTGTGTGGTGTGTGGTGTGTCCTGCTCCATCACGCTCCACATTCTTTATTTGAGACGGGGTCTGTCACTGAATCTGAAGCTAGGCTGGCAGCCAGCAATACTGTGATTTTCCTATCTCTGCTCCCAACAGTGTTAGGGTTACAAATGATGTGCATGGCTAGCTGGGGATTCGAACTCAGATCTTCACCCAAGTGCAGCCAGCACTTTTACCCTCTGAGTCATTGCCCCGGTCCCCTCAAGTTTTTATTTTTCTCATTGCTCTGATCTCCTTCTAGCGAGCTATAGACTCACACCATATTACATGCTAATCATTGCATGAATCAGTTAGAGAAGATTATTCTGAAGGAACAAATACCTCTAAAATTCATTTTTTAAAAAATGTTTAGCTGGGTGTAGTAGCTCAGGACCATAATGTCAGCAATGGGGAGGCTGAGGCTGGAGGATCACTGAGGCCATTCTGGTCTCCATAGTGAGACCCTCCCTCAGAAAACCATGTTTACAGAGTATGGCGTTTTGAATAGGCGTGGGCCCCATGGACTCCTGACTTCGAATGCTTGGCTCTAACACCACCCTGATAGACTGGAGCCCCTCAAACTGTGAGCCAGAGTGGATTCGTCTTCCCATAAGCTGTTCTGTTGGGTATTCTTTCACAGTTTGGGGAAAGTAGCAAAGATAACCTACATACTGGAAGTCCAGGCTGCCTTTCCATCCTTCATGCCAAACCTGTTCCAGGGTTTTATTCCCCAAACACAGGCTTCTATACTTTTTTATTTTATAAAATTTGCATTATTTTTAATTATAGTCTGTTTGTGGGTGTGTATACATGTGAGGGCAGATGTCCATGGTGGCCAGAAGAGGGCATCAGACCTCCATCTGGGGTTAAGGGGGGTTTTTTTGTTTTTGTTTTTGTTTTTTTTCAAGACAGGGTTTCTCTGTGTAGCCCTGGCTGTTCTGGAGCTCACTCTGTAGACCAGGCTGGCCTCGAACTCAGAAATCCACCTGCCTCTGCCTCCCAAGTGCTGAGATTAAAGGCGTGTGCCACCACTGCCAGATGTAGAACTCTTAGCTCCTTCTCCAGCACCATGTCTGCCTGGATGCTGCCATGCTCCCTGCCATGATGATAATGGACTAAGCCTCTGAAACTGTAAGCCAGCTCCAATTAATGCTTTCTTTTATAAGAGCAGTTGTTGTCATGGCGTCTCTTCACTGCAATAGAGCACTGACTAAGACACTTGGAAAGGTGGCTCATACCTTATAACCTCAGCTCTCTGGTATAAACTTGGTCCTATGGAAGCTGACACTGGATGATCTTCAGTTTGAGGCAACATTTTGAGATAGCAAGATATAATTAAAAACTGTAGTGAGAATTCTGGTATTTTGGTTCCCTTAAAAAACACAAATAATATAAGAATGTGCTTTCGTTTTAATCTCAGGTGTGGGGGTGTGGGGCTGCTTTAGACTGTCTGCAGCAGCTGACTATGATTTGCCTCCTGCTCTAGCAGAGGCGTGGTGTTGCCAGCTGCAGGCAGTTTCTGCAACTGTGTGACGTTTGTAGTTCTGGGAATGTTTCAGAGGGTCTATAAATGCTAGGACCCCGAGAGTTAGGGTTGGTGGTTAGTGGTCATTTAGGGCATTGGTTGCGGTTTGTTAGTAGCTGGGTCAAAGAAGAAACGAGGAAATTAGAGCCAGGGATCTTCCTATCTCCTCTTGTTAGTGTTAGGGAGTGAAATGGAGGGTGTGTGTATGCGTGTGGCTGTAAAAGACTGGGAAAAAGAACTTACAAAGTAGCAAAGACTAGCTACACAAAAACAGTGATTATCCTGAGAAAATTTTGTATTGTCTATGAGTTTATATTCCTTTTAAAAACTTTATTACATTTATTTGTGTGTAGGTGTGTGGGTGCACAGGTACTATGGCTTGAGGGAGGTGATTCTTTCTTTCCACCCCCTGGGTTCCAGGGACTCAAACTCAGGTTTTCTTAGTAAATTCCTCTACTCTCTGGACTGCCTTACTGGCCCTGGGCTCATATCCTTAAGCCACTCCCCCAAAGTACTTCTACTTCTGTTCTGTTGTAATCAGTGGACATCCTTCTACATGCACATTTCCAGTGAGTGAGTCTCCGAGCCATTTTCAGGAGCTGGCCACTAGACCTTTGCTGACCCCTGCAAAGAAAGATCACTCAGTTTGCTCTAAGTCATTTACTCATTAGGGCTTCAAGACTTGCCACAGAGTAGCAATATAAACAATATTATTTTTAGAAGCCTCCAAATAGGAGGATACTCACAGAATGTTGTTTGGTGAAATGACTGCACATCTCTGGCCTCTTAAGTTAGTTCAGGATCCTCAGAAGAGACCTCTTGCCGTAGCAATTTTCCTCTGAAAACAAAAGGAAAAAAACGGATTGAAAAACATTGCATATGTGGTGCCCACACATGTGTACGCACACACATACGTACACTCACATGCACACATATGTACACACATGTGCACAAGCTCCTGGTATGTAGAGGTCATAGGATAACCTTGGGTTTCTTCCTCAATTGCTCCCCACGTATTTTCAGACAAGGTCTCTCTTGTGAACCTGAATCTCACAAATTCAATTAGTCTAGCTGGCCAGCAAGCTCCAGAAAATTATCCTATATCTACTTCCCCAGTGCTGAGATTATAGAACAGGAAGCAGAACCCAGCTTTATGTGGATGCTGGGGATCAAACTCAGAGCTCATCGTTACATGACACGCACTGGGCTATCTCCTTACTCCAGTACGTAAGACACAGCCTTCAGAGCTCTTTAGGTCTTGAGACATTTAGATGTCTGACTCGAAGGCGGTGAATTCATTTCCCTGTCTATATTTCCCTGTACCTGAGTTGACTGAGCTGATTATGGATTAATCAGACTCCAGAGTCTAGAATCAGTGAATTATTCTATAGAGGCATGGCTTCTGGGAACAAAGGTTGGCATTTGCACCCCATTCATTCCAAGCTTGGCTAGGATAAGAAACCACGTTCCCTGGGAGTGCTATGGAATAGCGTCTTTTAAACGTGGCATGGCCGTTGTCCCCATTAGCTCACAGCAGCAGTGGTGGCCTGAGCAAGACAGGGCCCATCAACAGTCTATCACAGGAGGGGAGGGGGGATGGGAGAGGGGTGGAGAGGGGGGAAGGGATAGCCTCCCTGGGGAGCTAGTCAAACTGCTGGGGGGAGGGGAGTCATAGTCCTCAGTGGGATAGCCACTGGTAAGGTGCTCTTGCTTCAAGTAAATAACCCCACCCAAGCTCACGGAGGCAACCCTAGCTAAATGCAGCGGGCGCCAAAAAGAAAAAAAGAAAAAGGGAGGACGACTTTTGGAGAAGAAAGAGTTGAGGAGGAAGGAGAGGGTCTAAGAGTAGGTAAGGTGGTAGGGCATATAATAATTGTACATTATATATACATAAATGTATATAAGAGGGAAATTGAGCACTCGGGAGGCAGAGGCGGGCGGATCTCTGAGTTCGAGGCCAGCCTGGTCTACAGAACAAGGTCCAGGACAGCCAGGGCTACACAGAGAAACCCTGTCTCGGAAAACCAAAAACAAAAAAACAAAAAAAAAAAATGAAATTGTGAAAGACTAAGTACATTTTTAAAAAGGAAGCAAAACCGGCTTCCCCAATCCAGAGTGTGGGCTGCCAGGATTTGTCCCATTTGTGACTTTGTGAACACACACACACACACACCAGGACCACTGTCAACAACATCACTGCTGGTTATCATAGTGGAACAAGCTATGAGCACATGTCCAGTGTTCTTAACTCATGAAAAAACAGTCTGGCAAACGCAATTCTCCCTGTAAATGACCCTGTGACCTCAGGGCTAGTCGGTACTTCAAATGACCCTGGGGGGCTAGTGAAAGGTCACGCTTGCCTTGAGGGCAGGTCTCTTAATCCAGCTGTTCAGGCTCCAGGCTACCACGTGACTCAATGCCAGGGTTTCCCCTGGAATGTGCAAGATAAGTCGGGTAAACCCTCCTCTCTCCCTGCTGCTGGGGCTATTGGCTAGGAAGAGGTCCTGGGAAGTCACAGCTCCAGCAGCTGTCCCTGTCTGTCCCCTCTGAGGTTATCTTTGATCTCTACTGTTAACTGAGATTGCAACTCAAGGGGAGAGCTCCTGAATGCTCCTCTACCTCCACCTCCAAGCTCCGATCCCAGAGAATCTAGTCCGGCTGTATTTCTACCCCTCTGCAGGTTCATCGGCTCCCGTGCATTTGGATCTGAAACTGACTTTTCTTTCTTTTCTGTCTTTCTTTTTGTGTCTTTTGTTGTTTTTGAAATGATAACACCTGGCCTGATTTGCTGCCTCCACTCAAAACCCTTCCCTATGTTGAACTGATTTTGCCACCCAATATTCCAGTATTGGCAGGTATTGAACCCCCAGCCTGGCATATTTTATGAAAGCCCTCTCCCACTGAGTCACACTCCCATTCTCTTTCCTTTTTCTCCTTTCAGATTTAGAATCAGAGCTTTACTGTAGCTCAGGCTGCTGTTGAACTGACTCCATAGCCCAGGCTTGTGTGGACTCTATCCCCCAGCCTCAGCTTCTGGAGTAGCTGGGATTACAGCTCTGAGCCATGACACACAACATTCCTTATTTTCCAAAATTTAGTGAGATCCTAAGCTTGGCTCGTGTGGAATTGTAGGGGGTGATGGTGTGTGAGATTGGGGGACACTAAAAATCCCTTTCTTGGTACCAGCAACCTAGTCTCCTTTGTCAGGTTCACTCCGACTTCATTTTCCAAGGCCCGGGTCACCCTGGGGTCACCTTGTTGCCAGTTTGGGCAGGTCAGCATGTTACTCACTCTGACCAGCCAGTTGCTCACCCCTGAGTCACATTGATCAGAAAGCCTGGGACAGATATGACATCATCAGCAAATACAGCCACTCACAGATTTGGGTACAGTTCTGTTTGCTTTAGAGATAAATGTCTCTGGCTAGGTCCCTTGTGTGGAGGGTGAAGGACACCAGGCCTGTGAGTGTTAGTTAACTTTGTGTGCTGATGTGTCAGCAAAGGGACCAAGGAACGGGAGGGTGAGAAAAGTCCTTCGGGACCAACCTGCTGCTCTGCCAAGGTAATCAGGAGTGAAAAGGTGTGTCCTTGGCTACAGCAGGAACCAGACTTCCAGCAGTAGCTCTTCCTACGAGCTTTACTTGCTGTTCTGAGCATGCGCTCTAGCTCCCCTGGGTTGTTAGCTCGCGTGCGCATATGTGTGTGTGTGTGTGTGTGTGTGTGTGTGTGTGAGAGAGAGAGAGAGAGAGAGAGAGAGAGAGAGAGAGAGAACCACATCAGTCCTTGATTTTTATCTTGTGAGACAAGCTCTTAGGCTGCATCTGCAAAGGTCGCTGGCCCAGCTTCCTGGTATTTTCCTGTCTCTGCTCCCACCTCCCTGTGGGACACCCGGAGTCTAGATGCCTGCGACACCTTGTCTGGCTTTACATGAGTTCTGAGGATCCCAGCCTGAGTCGTCAGGCTTGTATGACAAGAGCATAAACATAGAGCCGTCGCCGCAGCCTAGAGAGTCTCCTAATGGTCGGCCTCTTGTTAGTCAAAGTCTCAGGTAAAACTCGGTGGACGTGTTGGTTTTTTGTCTCACTGCTGTGACCAGATACACCACGAAAGCAATTTAGAGAAGAAAGGGTTAATTTGGGTTCATGATGGGAGGGGATACAATCCATCATGGCGGGGAAGGCATGGCGGGAAGGCATGGCAGCAGAAACATTCCTAGGCAGGAAGCAGAAAGAGATGCATGTTGGTATTCAGCTCTCTTTCTTTCCCCCCTAAATACATACATACATACATACATACACACACACATACATACACATACATATACATACACACACACATATACACACACACATACATACACATACATACATACATATATATACATACACACACATACACACATACACACACATACATACATATACATACATATATATATACATCTAATATATAAACATCTCTTTATATAAAACATGTATGTTATAAAAACATATATATGTTTGTCTGCATGTATGTTTATGCACCATGTCCATGTCTGGTGCCCAAGAATGCCAAACGAGGGCATTGGATTCTCTGGAACTAGAGTTACAGACAGTTGTGAGCCCCCAGGTGACTGTTGGCAATTGAATCCTGGTCCTCTGGAAGAGCAGCCAGTGCTCTAACCACTGGGCCATCTCTCCAGCCCCTCGATCTCTCCAATTTATTCAACAGAGAATAAAATGTTAGGAGGCAGAGCCAGGGAAACATCAGGAAGCTAGCAGGCCACTCTTTCCAGCCCATGGAAGGCTGTCACTCACATTCAGGGTGGGTCGCCCTTCCTTCCTTCAACTTTTCTGGTGATATCTTCATAGACACACCCGGGAGGTGTGTTTCCATGGTGATTGTAAATCCAGTGAAGTTGACAACAAAGGTTAACCATCACAGTGATGCGTGCTCCTGTAAACCCACTGCTAGGGAGGCTGAAGGGGCAGGATCATGAGTTTGAAGCCAGCCTGTTCAACATAGAGAGACCATATCACACACACACACACACAAAGCCAACTGCCCAGATGAAGGATACCTTTGGCCCTTAGCTCTTTGCCTTCCTCCGTCCCTGTGTACAGTTCAAGCTAATATTCTCTCTTTTGCAAACCAAGAGTCGCTCGCTCTCAGGCCTGGGCTCTGCAGTGTACTTCAGGGTTACATAACTCTTAATTACACAACAGGGGAGAGATGGTCGTTTCCTTTCCAGATATCAAAAGGACTTTTGAACAAGTTTAAGGTGAAGTTTGCACAATACTGGAAATATCCTAGACACGTGATGGGCACACACGTCTCTCTCTTAAGATTGGTGTTTATTTTGAATTAGGTCTGTGACTATGTGTCTGTGTGTGAGTAAGTGCAGGTAAGTGCAGGTGCTTCAGGAAGCCAGATGTGTCGTTCCTCCTGGAACAGGTCATTCTGAGATGCCTGACGTGAGCAGGACTCAAACTCAGGACTTCTGAAAGAACAGTACTCTCTGAACTCTTTCTTTCTTTCTTTCTTTCTTTCTTTCTTTCTTTCTTTATTTATTTGGTTTTCTGAGACAGGGTTTCTCTGTGTAGCCCTGACTGTCCTGGAACTCACTCTGTAGACCAGGCTGGCCTCGAACTCAGAAATCCACCTGCCTCTGCCTCCCAACTCACTGAAATCTTAACCACAGAGCCATCTTCCCAGCTTCGTCATATTCTATCTCAGGCTGGCTTCAAACCTGCTATGTAGTATTTTGATCCTCCTGCCTCCGCTTCCCAGTGTCACAGGAATGGTGGAATAGTCTAGGGCACTGCCAAGCTCGTTCCTTGGCAGAAACAAAGAATTGATCAACCTAGAAAGACGGAAGACCAAGCTAGGGGAAAGACAGAGCTTTATAATTTGGGATGAGAGAAATAGAAGACTGGAAATCCATCACATTGAACAGACAATGGCAGGAGTATTTTATAGAGCCTCTGGTCTTCTGTCCCCACTATTGGTTCTGTCCAGGCACTTGTCCCTGAGCCTTCCTGGCATTTCTTGTTCTGGGAACAAGAAGCCACCATGTTAGGGAGCTTGCTTTTGTTTTGTGGTCTATGGGTGTGCCTGTAACTCTGGTTTCGGGATTCCTGGTGTGCTCTCTCATGCCTTGGTTATGCAGTGCTGGAGATCAAACCCTGGGCTTATATAACCCATGCTACCTGTACCAATTGAGCTATATCTGCAACCTTTTATTTTTATTGTTTGAGACAAAGTATTCAGCTCACTAGATAGCCCAGTCTGCTCTCTTTTTTTTTTCTTTTGTTTGACCTTTAGTCTGAGAAAGTGTTGCTTGAAAGTGTACAACAGAATAGCTGGGTAGTGGTGGCGCATGCCTTAAATGCCAGCACTCGGGAGGCAGAGGCAGGCGGATTTCTGAGTTCAAGGCCAACCTGGTCTACAGAGTGAGTTCCAGGACAGCCAGGGCTACACAGAGAAACCAACAACAACAACAAAAACAAACAAACAAAGTGTACAACAGAGAGCGGGTGCAGGTGGCTAGGGGTCACAGAGCCGGCAATAAAAAAGAATGTCCTTAAATAAAGTGTTCACAGAGTGAAACTCAGAACTACCAGTCCTTCCCTCCAACACAACAGAGAACAGGCACAGAACCGATAGTCGATGAGTCCAAGGAGTAAGGAGGAGACTGGAGAGGGCAGCAGAGGCTCCCAGGCGGCCACATCCAGAGGGAGGGCCCTCTGCCTTCAAATGTGTAATCCTCCTGCCTCCACCTCTGGAGCTCAGCACTACACCTGGCTTGACTCATATACTTTCTTTTTCCTCTTCTTCCTCCCCTCTTCTTCCTCCTCTTCCTCCTCCTCGTCTCCTTTTCTGAGACACGATCTCATCATGTAGCTCTGGCTGTCCTAGAGCTCACTATATAGACCAGGCTGGACTTGAACTCACAGAGATCCGCCTGCCTCTGGAGTTCTGGGACTAAAGGCATGTGCTACTTTGCAGACACAGCTGAATTGTACATTTTCAAATGGTTTTCTTCAAGAACAGACAAAAAACAGCATAGACAACAGTAAAACTAAGGTAGGGAGCCAATGAGATGGCTCAGCCAGAGAAGGCACTTGCGGCCAAGCTTGACGACCTGAGTTTAGAGGCTGAGGTCCACACCATGGGAGACGATAACCTGACTTCCACACAGGGATTGTGGCACACACATGACTCCTCCTCTAAATAAATAAATGTAATTTAAAAAATTAATACAGACAAACAAAAAAGAGCTGCACGGTGTTGGCAACGGTCTCTGCCTACGGGCAGCTCCTGTAGGTGTTCATCAGCTCTGTACAGTTGCTCAGTCTGAGGTCCTGGATCTCACTTAACAGCCAGCATTCCATGGAAGGAGCCAAAGAATGACCAGGGGCCTGTCCCTGTCCCTGTCCACCCTACTGCATTACAGAAACAGATGGGCTGATGCCATTCATGTACCCAGGACTTGGGCTGTCAAGCCTGCCTAGACCCTGGACCCTGGACCCTGGACCCTGGACCCTGGACCCTGGACCCT
>JADRCH010000363.1:582109-621001 GCA_019843965.1 Rhynchomys soricoides
ACCCTGGACCCTGGACCCTGGACCCTGGACCCTGGACCCTGGACCCTAGACCCTGGGCTAGCCTGGCCACCCTGGTTGATGTTCCAGGTGCCCTTTTGTTCCTCCAGGGTCAGGCTGATGAGGCACAGGATACGTGAAGTGCCCTGTGAGTTCCGATGGACTTTAAGACAGATACAGAGTCCTGCCTTTACTTAGGAACTGGGTACTTTGTTTATTGTGAAAATCTTGCATGGAATTTGCTTTGTTGAAATACATGAAGGGGGCCAGGCAGTGATGGCGCACATCTTTAATCCCAGCTCTCAGGAGGCAGAGGCAGGCAGATTTCTGAGTTCGAGGCCAGCCTGGTCTACAGAGTGAGTTCCAGGACAGCCAGGGCTACACAGAGAAACCCTGTCTCAAAAAAAAAAAAAAAAAGAAAAGAAAAGAAAAAGAAAAAGAAAGAAAGAAGAAATACATGAAGGGGGCACTGGAGCCAGGTTGGCTGGTTAAGTACCAGGTTAGCTGGTTAAGTACCAGGTTAGCTGGTTAAGTGCCAGGTTCGCTGGTTAAGTGCCAGGTTCGCTGGTTAAGTGCTTGCTGCACAAACATGTAAGTTTGGCCCTCAGCACCCATGTAAATAGAGGTGGTTACACACAGCTCTGCAGAGGAAGAGAAAGACTGATCTCTGGAGTTGGATGTCTAACCCATCTAGCCGATTTGGTAGGCTCCAGGTTCAGTGAGAGACCTTGTTTCAGAAAACAAGGATGGTCCCTAATGAGTGACACCTGAGGTTGATCTCTGGCCTCTGCACCCGTGCATGCTTACCCACATCCCTACACATACAAATACATATAGTAAAAAAAGAAAAGAGATTTAACATAATCTTCGTGTGTGTGTATGTGCACACACACATGTCCATATGTATGCAAGCACACGTGTATTCTACGGTACAAGTGGAGACGAGAGGGTGACATTCAGGAGTCAGTTCTTTCCTTCCACTGTGTGGGACCCAGGAATTGAACTCAGGTTGTCAGGCTTGGCTACAAGCACCTTTACTGCCTGAGCTATCTCACTGGCCCATGTTGAAGCTCTTTTTTTTTTTTTTTTTTAATGGTTTTTTGAGACAGGGTTTCTCTGTGTAGCCCTGGCTGTCCTGGAACTCACTCTGTAGACCAGGCTGGCCTCAAACTCAGAAATCCGCCTGCCTCTGCCTCCGGAGTGCTGGAATTAAAGGCATGCGCCACCACTGCCCAGCTATGTTGAAGCTCTTAATGACTGAGCTGTTTGGTATTCTCAGTCAGTGACTCGAAAGACACACTTGTCTAGCTCTTTTTTTTTTCTCTTTAGTACTAGAGTTTGAACCTAGTACTTTGTGTGTTTTGGGGTGGGCCGGGGGTTGGCGGGGGTCTTTGCTATTACTGAACTATGTCCCCAGCCCTCAGTTATTTCTGAGACAGGATTTCACAATGTATCCCAGGCTGGTTTGGGACTCTCAAACCTTCTGTCTCACCTCTGGAGTCCTGGGATTACAGGCATGTCCCAAACTATGCTGTGCTGGACATTTGTCAAATTTCATTTCTCTCACACCTGCTCCGGGTGTCACGAGTATCAGAGCTATAGCTGGAGGGAAGAGGATAAACTGTACAGCAGGAACAGGTCCATGATGACCTTTAAGGACAGGCCCTGTGCCTGCTCTGCCCAGGGAGTGGCACTATTAGGAGGTGTGGCCTTGTTGGAGTGGGCGTGGTCTTGTTGGAGTGGGCGTGTCACTGTGGGCGTGGCCTTTAAGACCCTCATCCTAGCTGCCTGGAAGTCAGTCTTCTCCTGTCAGCCTTCAGATGAAGATGTAGAGCTCTCAGCTCCTCCCGCACCATGCCTGCCTGGACGCTGCCATGTTCCTGCCTTGATGATGATGGACTGAACCTCTGACCCTGTAAGCCAGCCCCAATTCAATGATGTCCTTGTAAGAGTTGTCTTGGTCATGGTGTCTGCTCACAGCAGTAAACCCTAAGACACGCCCCAACTCAGTCTTGCTCTTTAGCCTGCAGTTGAGCATTCACAAAGTCCCAGCTGTCACCTAAGACCCAGCAGAGTAGGTATAGGCACAGCTGTGTGAACTGCCCCATATAGTCACTAGATAGTGCTCTGGGTGTGCACATGCGTGTGTGAGTTTGTACATACGTATGTACAAACATACTTCCGAAGACAAAGGCAATTTTTGGACTATTTTGCCACGCATGGGTTTACATGCCCCCACTGCAGACTAGACTAAGGAAACACAGAAGGATGAGATAGGGAGAGGCCACATAACTGCTGTTCGTTAATACCTAATTAATACTACCTATGGGCTACATATCTGAACTCCCTTCTTTGACGACGATGATGATGATAGTGGTGGTGGTGATGATGATGATGATGATGGAGATGGAGATGATGATGGTGATGGTGATGATGGAGATGATGATGATGATGATAACCATGATGAGTATGATGATCATGATAATCATGACTTTTTTTTTTTTGTTTTTCGAGACAGGGTTTCTCTGGGTAGCCCTGGCTGTCCTGGAACTCACTCTGTAGACCAGGCTGGCCTTGAACTCAGAAATCCACCTGCCTCTGCCTCCTAAATGCTGGGATTAAAGGCGTGCGCCACCACTGCCCGGCTCAAAAGTTGTCTTCTGACTCCATATGTGTTGTAGAATTCATAGTACACACACACACACACACACCAAATACATGCACATTTAAAGTTTATAAAATTAACGTTTCTTTATTTTTAATTTATTTAAAATGTCCACACATATACACTACAGTGTGTGGAAGCCAGAGAAAAACTTGTCAGGGTTGGTCCTCTCCATCCACTGTATGGGCCCAGAGAATCAACTTTAAGATGTCTGACTTGACTTTTTTAAATTTTATTTTCTGTATGCTAATACACTGTAGCTGTCTTCAGACACACCAGAAGAGGGTATCAGATCCCATTACAGATGGTTGTGAACAACAATGTGCTTGCTGGGAATTGAACTCAGGATCTCTGGAAGAGCAGTCAGTGCTCTTAACCGCTGAGCCATCTCTCCAGCTCCTGATTTGACATTTTAGAAAATTATTAAAAAGAGGCTGGGCAGTGGTGATACATACCTTTAATCCTAGCAATCAGGAGGCAGAGGCAGGTGGATCTCTGAATTTGAGGCCAGTCTGGTCTACAAAATGAGTTCCAGGACAGCCAGAAGTTCTAGTTCTGTGTAGCTGGGGGTATACAGATAAACCCTGTCTCATAAAAAATAAAATAAAATCATAAAAAATAAAATATAACTTCTGTGCAAAGACTATATGCTTTTATATAAAATTAGAAGTTGAATGTACACAAGAATTCTGGAACCAATTCCCACAGTTCCAAAAGACAGTAAGATGTGTCTCTTAGGAATGTTTTAGCTTCAAAGAACTGAAAACTCAAGTTTACTGTATGTGGGACTCCCTGGATCCATCTCTCTAATCAGGTAGCTAATCTCTACTTTTTTTTTCTTCATTTTTCCAGTGCCAAGAACTGAACCCAGAGACTTGCAAATGATAGACAAGTACTTTATTCTGAACCAGTGCCAAGCTCCTCACTGGGGGTATTTCCTCACTGGGGGATTCTAGGCAGGTGCTCTACCACTGAGCCACGCCCCAGCCCCTCACTGGGGGATTCTAGGCAGGGGCTCTACCACTGAGCCACACCCCCAGCCCCTCACTGGAGGATTCTAGGCAGGGGCTCTACCACTGAGCCACGCCCCCAGCCTCTCCCTGGGGGATTCTAGGCAGGGGCTCTACCACTGAGCCATGCCCCCAGCCCCTCCCTGGGGGATTCTAGGCAGGGGCTCTACCACTGAGCCACGCCCCCAGCCCCTCCCTGGGGGATTCTAGGCAGGGTCTCCACCACAGACTTGTATCCCTACCCTGCTAATATCTCCTTGCATTTGTGTTTAATTTTGCTCGTTGCTTGGGGCTTACATAGGGTGGCCACTGCTTACATGCTCACATTTTCTAGAAAGACCTAGAAAGCAAATCGCTGTTGACTATCTCTTTGAGTAGATAGATGCATCTTAAAAGCAAGGAGAGCAGAAAAGCACATTATTTTTTACCTCCAGAGTAGAAAAGATGCACCTTATACTCTTGCTTCCGACCCCACTAATGCTACAGCAACGAAAAAACTTTAAATGCCTCCAAATGCCACAAATAGTGCACGCATCGCATGCCTGCCATTGGTGAATGCATCTTAGTGATGGATATGGGAATAGTGAAGTTCTTTCCCCCATGAATTTATGGCTCCTATTTCTGGCCCCACAATACTCCCTGACATCATTGCCAAACTGCTGCTAAAATTTTAATAGTGATCAGATAGCAATTGGGACAATAACTGGCAATGTCCGCGTGCATTCGGCTAAGTCCTACTCAGCAGAGTCTCCATTGATTCCTGAGCATCCTTGCTCTTCTCAGTCAATGTCAATATGTTGGGGACTTTAAAAAGGAAACACATAAATTACGACTCAAGGTTCTGCTTAATTATTTATAATCATGTGCTTTTGCACTAATGGGAGAATGTGTGTTTTCTGCTGAATTACAAGATCCGTGAGGGTTGATCTTTCCTCTTCCTTTTAGCAAAGTGTTCACTTGTTTATTGCTGTTATGGGCTTGCAGAAATTTCGAGTCAGAGTTGAGGGGTGTTGGTGCTCAGGGCCATAGTCCCTGGAGGGATGAACTGCTCTATAAAGGAATTTGCTAGACATGCCAATGTCTAGCTTGAAAGAGAGCGGCCTGGTACATGAACACAAAATGTAGTTTTTAGTTTTTAGGGTTTTTTTTGGGGGGGGGGATATGGAGAGATACTTCTATATAGCCCAAGCTAGCCTTGAACTTTTTTTTGGGGGGGGGGGTTCGAGACAGGGTTTCTCTGGGTAGCCCTGGCTGTCCTGGAACTCACTCAGTAGACCAGGCTAGTCTGGAACTCAGAAATCTGCCTGTCTCTGCCTCCCAAGTGCTGGGATTAAAGGTGTGCGCCATCACTGCCCTGCTAACCTTGAACTCTTGTACTTCCTGTCTCTACCTCCCAAGGGCTAGGATCGTAGACATGTACAACCACAGGCCATGTACAGATACAGAAGAATAGTTAGGTGGGCTGACAAATGGAACCTCAGTGACTCCTGTGTCACTAGTGTTTGCTCACCTTGAACTAGAACTAAATGGGGCTAGGTAGATGGCACAATGTTTGCCAAGAAAACCTGAGGACCAGAGTTCAAATCCCTAGAACCACATAAAAACGGGAGACAGCAGTGTGTGTCTGTAATCTCAGAACTGAGGGAGCAGAGATAAGCAGATCGCCAGAGTTCCATGGCCAGCCTAGTCAAGTCAGGGAGCTCCAGGCTGAGAAAGAAACTGCCTCATAATGTAAAGTAGAACTGGTCATGGTAGCAATTGTCTTCAATTCTAGCATGCAGAAGGGGAAAGAAGGTTTGCTATTTACCTGAATCAATATATTTCTGGAAAAAAAAATACGTCATGTCATTTTCCATGTCCTCGCTCAATAAACATGATGATACACACCTATTTGTTTGTTTTTTTGGTTTTTCTTGTTTGTTTGTTTTTCAAGACAGGGTTTCTCTGTGTAGCCCTGGCTGTCCTGGAACTCACTCTGTAGACCAGGCTGGCCTCGAACTCAGAAATTCGCCTGCCTCTGCCTCCCAAGTGCTGGGATTAAAGGCGTGCACCACCACTGCCCAGGAATGATACACACCTATAATTCCAGTACTCAAGAGGCTATGCTCAGGGAAGCCTAGGTAATTCAAAGTCAGCTGTGTCAATCAAAAACCCACTAGAAGATACAACCATTCCAGAACGTACTGCTCTTGTTCAGCTAGAAAAATTAACAAGCACATGTGAGAGGTTGTAGAGCCCCGCAAGAGAGTTCACAAGAGTTGATCAATCTTTGGAGTTTGATAAATATAGAACATCTATTTACTTAGTGGGAAAAGTCTAGAACTTTCTCTGCCACCATTTTCCCACAGTGGGGGTTTGTGGGGGTGGAATCCCAAGACAAGGCAAATGAGGTTAGGCTTCTACAAATTCAGTAAGCTGTTTTCCTGCAAGATAAAGCATAGAGGAATTTTCAAGATAGACCAGCTCCTCTCCCTTCCTGACCTTGGAAGAGCTGAAGAATGTTCAGGTTATCTTGCCGACTCTCCTCATGAGGTCAGCTGGCACCTGGAGACAAAAGGTTTCCCAGTCTGAGCTCTCTCTGCACAGGAGACTAAGAGCAAAGAAAGAGTCAGAGAGGAAAGAGCAACGTGAGGACCATCAGCCTTATTTCGGGAGTGAGAACCTGAAGATCAAGAAGCAGTGAATCCTTTGCCTGCTGCTGTGTGCTGAATAAAACCCGGTCTCTCAGCTTCCTGTTCTGGACTTAGCACTTCATACACCACCTCAAGTGAAAATAACAAGGGCCCTCTCAGGGTTCTGGCAGGCAGGACAATCCAGGATTCTTTTGGTGACAAAGATTTGAGGTGATGGACAGAATGGCTCAGAAATGTTTTCCTGCATGCCTGAGTTTATAAATACATAGACAGACGGAGAGACAGACAGACAGACAAATAAATGGACATGCTAGGGAGATGGCTCAGCTCATTACAGTGCAAGCATGAAGATCCAAGTTCAGACTCAGCAGCCGTGCAAAAGTCTGAATACTGTGGGACATGTATACCGTGCTTCTGGGGAAGGAGAGGCAAGAGCATCTGAGGCTTGTGAGCCAGTCAGTCCGGCTTAGCCAATGAGGCCAAGGTTCACTCACTGTGCCTATTTCAAAAACCAAAGTGGAGAATCATTGAGGAAGATACTCTACGTCAACCTCCGGCCTCCACGTGCATACATGGTGTGTCCATACCCATGCGCCAAACACAGACACAGGCTTGCACATGTGCATGAGGACCTCACTTTGGGCCCCTCATAATCCATGTAAAAGAGCCAGGCATGGTGGTGTGAACCTGTAACCCCAGTGCTGGGGGGAAGGGGAGAAGGACTGTAGATCCTTGAAGGTCACTGACCAGCCAGTCTAGGCAAATTGATAAGCTTTGGGGGTTTGGTGAGACTATAAATACATACATACATACATGTGGAGAACTCTCAAGGAAAGACACCTGACACTAGCTTCTTGTCTCTACACACAAGGACACACATGTGCGCACATCCATACTACCCAGTACATACAGCATATGTACTCCTTAATCACATTTACAGAGTCCTAGCTGGGCAGTGGTGGCGCACGCCTTTAATCCCAGCACTTGGGAGGCAGAGGCAGGCGGATTTCTGAGTTCGAGGCCAGCCTGGTCTACAGAGTGAGTTCCAGGACAGCCAGGGCTACCCAGAGAAACCCTGTCTCAGAAAACAAAGCCCAAAACCATTTACAGAGTGCTTTTTTGTCACAGGAGGTTAACATTTACACAGTTGATTCATACAAGAACTTCTTTGGGGGAGGACATTATCACCCAGCCCGTCCCAGCTTGAGATCATCATTTTCAGAATTAAAATCAAAACTTCTGTTACTAAAGGCCTAAAATACTACTTCTGGGTGAATGGTCGGGGACGGTCTCTCTGAAACTGCACCTGGGCAGAAATCCAAATGAGAGGAGACAACGAGGAGGCCAAGGCAGAGAACATTCCAGGTGAAGAGAAAAGCTAGTGGAAACCTCACGACAGGAACAAGGTGGACACGTTGAAGAAGAGAATACACAAAATGTCCGGCCCTTCTCAAGAACATGAGTTTTCAGCTCTACTGTACAGGAGCTGCTTTCCCTAATGACTGTGCTCAACAGGAATCTCTCTGGTTATAAAACCTTGTGGCATTCTATACTGCACAGCACTCCAGAGGCATAGAGGCCCTGAGCAACTGCTCAAGAAGTTTAAGGGAAGCCCGACCAGCTTGTTTTGATTGTGATGATCAATGTTTGATGATCTAGGCTGGAGAAACGGCTCAGTGGTCAAGCGTCTTTGCTGCTCTTTCAGAGGACCTGAGCTTCGTTCCAGCATCCACACCAAGTGGCTCATGGCCACTTGTAACTCTAGTTCCTAGGGGATCTGAAGGCTTCTTCTGACCTCCAAGGGTGACCCCACATACATATGCATAAATAAAAATAAAGCAAATCCTTTTTTAGAAAAAAGAAAATACAACTTATTGGCATTGCCACTTGCAACTGTATCTTTGGAGTGAATGTGTGTGTCGCATGCCTGTGTGTGCATACACATGTGGGTATGTATACCCACGTGTGCAGATGTGGAACGCAGAAGTTGACAGCAAGTGTCTTCCGCCATCATTTTCCACCTTATTTTTGAGACAGGGTCTCTCACTGAGCTTTGACCTTGCCATTTTAGCTAGGATTGCCTAGCTGACCAAGGACCCCCATGAACCTCCTGCCATTCTTCCAACCCACCCCTATCCTCAGATCCTGAGGTCACAGACATTTGACCCCATGCCCAGGTTTGGCTTGTGTGTGTGTGTGTGTGTGTGTGTGTGTGTGTGTGTGTGTGTAGGTGCCAGGGATCCTAACTCAGGTGTTCAAGTTTGCACAATGAACATTTTACCCACTGAGTCATCTCCTAGGTCCAAGGATTGCATTTTACAAACTATGTCCAACACAAACAGGACATTTGATTACTTAACTGAAGCAAGAGCCAGAAGAGGAGACAGTGGTTCCCTGACCCTGGGGACCTGTTTTGCTAAGATACTAAGAGGCTAGATAGCTAGGAATTGGGGGAAGGTGGATTTCTCAGCACTTAACTGTGCTGAGAAGCAATTCAACGGTGGCCAGCCCGACTTACCTTCTACTGAGTCAAACCTTTCTATTGATCCACTTTCTTCCATTCTTGATGAGCACCTAAAGTCCAAGAACATCCAAGAGCTTATGGGCTCTCCAGTGTGCATGCAATAACGAACACCTTTAATGAGTCCAAATGGATTTTTTGAGATTGAGCCCACCTTCTTGCCTATGGGCATGATCGACTGTACCTCTATTATGGCTTTCATCTCAACCCTTAAATTCTGCCTTCTGCGCTTGCATTAAAAGATGAGTCCAGCCCAATTTATTCTACCTCCTCATCAACCCCACCACCGCCATGTACACATATACTCAGAGTATCTACCACTAAGAAAATAATCAATTATTCTCTTGTTCTTTTGTTCAACAAAGACCTCCTAGGTATTTATGTGCCTAGCCAGGAGCTGGGACTAGAAGCCTTAGGCTTACTGCCTGGACAGATTTAAAGCAGGCCATCCTCACTCGAACTATAGCTTTGTGGTTGAGTACCTGTCCAGCCAGAATCCCTCTATGAGGGCCTAGGGCATGGCTTAGCAGTGGAACATTTGCCTAGCATAAGCAAGGCCTTGGGTTCCATTCTTAGCATAGTAGGAAAAAAATAAACAAATAAAACTAGCCATTCCAAAAGGATTTTCAGGAAGCAGGAAGATCATAACTAGGAAGTTATTTCCACCAAGTTGAGGTTGATATGCCCAGATAATCTATGCAAAGATTTGCATACAATCAAGAACTCTAATCTCTGATCAAATTCCAACCGTGTAGATCTAACTGGGCCATCTGAGATCCTCACTGGCTTTATGACGGCTTGTTAAACTGTCTTCTCTGGCCCGGAACCAGTGCTGCCAAGCTGTGAGGTGTTAAAGGCTAAGCTTCTGCTCTCTTTCCAGCTCCTCGGATGACTGCCTGGCAGTGGAGGGTGAAATGACCTCATTCATCAGAAGGAAGACACAGAAAGAGATTCTGAGACAAAGAGGTGATCTGCCAAGGAACGACAATAAGTTTTCAAGTTCAAATAAAAGCCAGCAGACACCCTTGGTGAACCCTAATATCTAATGGTGGTAATTATAGAGTCCTGCTTACCTCCCCACACATGACAGGTGAACCCCAGTTGGCACATTTTTCTGAGCCAGCTCCTGAAGATCCTTTAAAGAAATGGGTAGCTTCTCCCACTGCCTACAACCTAGGGCTGAGGTGTTATTTTCCTCCGACATGCCACACACGCCACCATTAGGTTCCCAAGCCAGATATGTTTTATAGCTTGCAAAACGTGATATGACTGCCCCATCGCCCAAGTGCTTGTGTCTAAGTCTGGAGGCATCTCATACTTTCAATGTTACCATCTGGGGCACACAGTGCTTTCTTTGTGTGTATTTCCCAGTGAACTTTATCCTGGAGCAATTTAGAAGCTTCATATCCTAAGAGCTCGTAAACAAAGCAATTGTACAGCTTTTTGAAAAAAAGACCTCGCCCACTCTCTCTGAGTCCAAGTCTCAAGCGCTGAGTGTGTTTCTAGCTAGGAGAAGGTTGTCGTGGCCTTGGAGTCTGGGTCACCTAGGTGTGCACTCCAGGACCTGTCCAGAGCTGGATTGGGTGTGACTGGAGTAAACAACCGGTAAAGAACAGGAAGCACCAGGAGGGACTGGGCTCAATAGTTAAGAACACTGGCTTCTTCCAGAGGACCTAGGTTTGTTTCCCAGCACCCACATGATGGCCACAACCTTCTGTAACCCAAGTCTCAGGGCATCTGAAACCCTCTTCTGACCTCTGAGGGCACCAGGCACATACATGGTGAACAGACGGCATACATGCAGTCGAAGGAGCTTACACATAAAGTAAAATTTTCTAAAAAGTACAAAGATGTGCCAGGAGCCACACACCTCTTAAAAGGACAGACATCCTAAACGCCTCAGCTGACCAGGGGGCTGAGGAAATGGGTCAGTTTGTAAAGTGCTTATGGTACAAACAGGGACCTGCATTCGATCCTCAGAACGCATGTAAAAAGCTACATCCAGTAGATAGGCCCTTGTAATCCCAGTGTGGGGAAGGTGGGAGACAGGTGGATCCATGGGGGCTTGTGGAGTCTTGATAGGCATCAGTCTATCCTATTTAGTTAATTCAATTAAGAGACTGTCTCCAAAACACCCACACACGCACACGCAAAGGAAAATTGTAAACAGTCCTGAGACTTACAGAGTTGTAAGGCATGAGATTTCAATTTATTCTTAATGTTCTGTTATTCCAATAATCAGATCTTGGCGTTAGTTACGTTTTTGACACCCCGGAACTTTCAAAATTGCTGGTGGCAACCCCTTTGCTCCATCTATGAGAAGCTGTGCCCTGTGGATCTTCAATTAGGGAAGTCCATTCGTTTGGTATGTAGAAGTTACTCAAAGGCAGAGAGCTTTGAAGATTCACCTGTGGAGGACCTGGACCTCGAGCTTTCAGGGCCAGCACCTTGTGGCGGACACTAGACCAGAGACCTAGAAGCCCGAAGGTCCAGGTCCTGTTGTAAAAGACACCACAAAGTAGGGGGCTTGACTGGAATTCTGGGAGGGCCGGGAGAGGGGCGCTGAAAAAATTACCTCCACCCCCAAGCCTTAGTTAGGTAAGATGGACTGGTCCATTGGGCTCATTGGTCCTACACTCCACACACCTCGCCTTGTACAGCTTCAGCCTCGCCCAACAGGATGCTCAGCCACGCCCACCACGAGGAAGCCCCTTCCATTCCCTGCCCGCCTCAGCTGGGGCTACCCAAACCACTCCATCCTTGCTTCAGCACCGCCCATCCGTCTGCTAGACCGCGCCCACTGGCTCAACTCTGCCGGGCCACTCTGGCAGAAACAGCTAAAGCTACTTCGTTCACGCCAGCCCATCTTGTTTCGGCCACGCCCACCCGCCATCTAGGCCACGCCCACCAGCCCGTTTCAGAAGGGGCGCGTCCCCTCCCCTTGGTTTCTCCCTCCCGTTGGCCTCTCAACCCCCACCCCTGTTCCACCGCCTCAGCTGGGACCAATCAGTCCTGCGCGTTGGCCCGGCTTCTGCAAGCCTCTAGGCCACGCCCACCTAGCTCAACAAGTCTCTTGCCTGTCCTCCGCCACCCCCCTTGCTGCCCCAACAGATCGTCCCTCCCACCGGGCGTCTCTGCCTGAGGCCGCCCCGCCCACTCCAGCTTACTCTGCCCAGACCCCGCCCCCTCAGGTGGGGCTGCCCCGCCCTCTGGCCGTTCCGCCCCGCCCACTCCGCCCGCCTCAGGTGGGGCTGCCCGTCCCTTCGCTAGTCCCAGCCGCGGCAGGCTACGTTTACCTTACAGCTTCTCACAGATCGGAGCGCCGCAAAGTTTTGACATTTTGGCAGCGGAGACGAGCACTTGGCTCTCTCCCGCTGACAGCTGTGGCGGCGGCCGACTCTCGAGGGCCGCTCAGTCGCAAGTCCTCGGCGCTCCCGCCGCCCGGCGTCCGGCGGCCACGAGGCCCCGCCGCGTCCTCCCGCGCTCGCCCTCCCGGAGGCTGCAGCCATGTCTCGGGGGCCGGAGGAGGTGAACCGGCTCACGGAGAACACGTACCGGGTAAGTGTGGGACTTTGAGACCGGAGAAGGGAGCTCCGGGACCCTGTGGTTCCAGGCTGAGGGCGGAGCTGGGAGGCCCAGAGACTTGGGGACTTCAGGGTTCGAGGCCAGGAACGTGAGCCCCGCCAAGCAGCTGACCATTGTCGCCAGCTGGGTAGGTCGAGATCCTTTTTCACTTTTGAGATAAAGTGGGGACTTTACATGATAAGGGTCTCTCCTTCCCCTTGGATCCTCGGAGACTCCCAGGGACCCCACATTTCCCGTGTTGGGGGAAGGGGATTGGAGACCTGGAGGACAATCTGCGGGGTCCCCGAGAGGTTCTTGTCCTCCCCCAGTTTCCTCTTTGTGATCAGACCCCGAGAGAGAGAGAGAGAGAGAGAGAGAGAGAGAGAGAGAGAGAGAGAGAGAAAAAGAGACAAGCTCGAGTTTCCTCGGAGAAAGCTCTCAAGAATGTAGGGGAGAAACTCCCCCGTAATTAGGAATCCATCGCCAGGTAAGCCTGGCTCCCTCAGCTCAGGGAATTTTCTAGGCTGCCAGGGAATCCCAGGGTCCTGGGAAGACTGGAAACTCCTTCCCCCTCTTGGACTCTTTCATATAGTAGTTTTTAAGTTCGAATTGGCTTTTCTTTTGATTACTTTTTTGTTTAGCGTTTTGACAGTTTTAAACATCTATACACAATTATTGTGAACACGTTCGCCCGCGGTTGGACTTTTTTTTTTTTTTTTTTTTTGCGTCGATGATCTGGGGAGGTTATTGGAGTCAGAGAGCACTGAGATTTGAATAAGAATTGACTTAAGCTGACAGAACGTGTGGTGATTGGTCGCTTAACTTGCATGTTATGTGAGAGAATTTTTCCAGAAACAGACATGGGATTAGAGGCCAGTTTAGTAAGTTTAAGTACTTATAAATGAATTCCATTTGAAATGAGATATGCGTTTAATCATCTGCTATTAATAGAATACAAAACAACTTTTGTTTTAATTCCACTTAGGCCCATTGAACCCCTGAGATTTAAAGATCTCTAAATTTACTCGTAGTGGTGATTAAAACCCACTCTTTGGTCATTTCTCTAGATTTGTTTCCCCCCTAAAATTGAGTTTCTAGATTTGCAAGGTCTGAGTTCCTGAAATCAGAGTTTATTGAGTTGCTGGAAAATCATTTTAAAGCAGCATGAAAATATTTTCAGAATTCATTGTAGCTCCAAAATTTACCCACCCTACTATGTGTGCTGTAACATTTATTCTAGATAGACAAAGTAGGCTGTATTATTATGATTTTGAAGGCTCACAAAACTGTGACCAAAACCTGTTCCTATTGGTCTGGTTCCTTAATTAAATGACAATTTTTAGAAATGCCAGAGATTTGAATATTTAAAGCCTTGTGTTTGGTTTAGCATTGTTTAGATTTAAATGAGAGGGTAGGACTGGAGGTGTGGAGTGCTAACCAAGTAATGAAGTAAAATTAAAATGCCCTAGCTTGGGGGAGACAAGGTACTCAGATGATAGCTAAGGAAAAACTGTAACTGAAGAATGCAGGTTATTTATTGTCGTTTGTTCGTGGAATCTGAGCATCTGCTTCAGTGGAAAACACAGAAGCAGTAAAGTTTCTCAAACACAACTGATTGTTTATCTTGCTGGCCTGGGAAGAAAATGTCAACTTGAGACAAGCAATCAGATGCCTTAAGTAAACTGCTCTTTCTCTCACTTCTGACTGAGAAACCTTTGGTTGGGGTGTGGGCAGGCAGATTACAGTACCACAAATATGAACCACCTTGGCAGATCTTTTTACCCACAGAACTGGAGCAAGAGGAAAATTGTTGATTTTGTTTTGGTTGGTTATCCGCATTTGTAGACATAGGCATAGTAAGTCTTTTTGGGGGTGTTTTGTTTTTCTTTATTTAAAGACAGGATCTCACTATGTAGCCCTAATTGGCCTGGAATTTGATATGTAGACCAGGTTGACCTCAGATTCAGAAGTCCACCTTCCTCTGCCTCCTCCCAAGGGCTGGGGTTAAAGCACTACAACTCCTAGCTATTTTGTTATTGTTGTTTGTTTTTGTGGTTTTTTTCCTTAGTCTTTTTTTTTTTTTTTTGAGATACTCTAGTGAATGCTGTCTAGGCCGGCTTCCATGTGAACTCTGTATGTATCCCAGGCTGGCCTCAGACTCCTGATCTTTCTGCCTCAGCCTCCCCAGTGCTGGGATTGAAAGTGTACACCACCATACTAGCTCATTTTCAGTTTTGAAAGGTTGTCATAGATTGAAGATCAGAGACCAGTGTGTTGGTTATTGGTTTCCATCCCCAAGTGTTGAAACATTTCAAAAGCTTTCTAAATGTCAGTCAGTTTTAACCAGCATTTCCTTGTTAATATTTTGGGGTCAGGTTTTTTTGGTTTTTTTTCTTTGTGGAGATAATGGGATTTAAAAAAAAAAATCACAGCACCGCACAGGAGATTTCTATACCTATAGAACAAAGTGAAGGCTACTAGCCCATAATTTGCCTCTAAGGATGTGCACACTGAAATTTACCTTTATGGGGGTGATTGGAAGCCTGAAAAGCCTTTTATTATAATCGAGGCTTAAAAACAATTTAACTGCAATATAGCAAAAATTCTGCTGGCCATGCTGGCGAATAGCGTTTTTTTGTTTTTTTTTTTGTTTTTTGTTTTTTTGGTTTTTCAAGACAGGGTTTCTCTGTGTAGCCCTGGCTGTCCTGGAACTCACTCTGTAAACCAGGCTGGCCTCGAACTCAGAAATCCGCCTGCCTCTGCCTCCCAAGTGCTGGGATTAAAGGTTTGAGCCACCACTGCCCGGCGAATGGCGTTCTTTTAAAAACAGATTTCTTTGTGTTACCTGGCAATCTACAATATTTTACTAATTGAAACACAACCTAACCAGGTACATTTACAAAGGCCACCTGCAAATGAGATTTAATGTCTTGCCTCTCTGGGTTTTAGTTGTGTGTGTGTGTGTGTGTGTGTGTGTGTGTGTGTATTGTTTTTTAATACTCAAATATCTTTTAAATAAAGGAATAAATTCTTTAGGGCAATGGGAGGTTGGTATGCAGTATCAGATATCCTCAAGTATATATTTATACATTGGCATAGTTTAAAAAAAAAATGTACTTAGACAAATGATTACTGGATATCCATGTCCACTCCCAGAAGGGTGTTATGTTTTACTATTTCATAAACAAACAGCATGGTAATGAGCCCTGAAAGAAAAAAATGCTGTTGATAATTCGAGTTTAGCCAAAGATACCATTCTCCTTCCCATGCTTAGCCTCCAGTGTGCCCAGAATTTGCCCTTGAACGCTTTCTTGAGACTTTTGCGTGCTTTTCTGATAAGAGCATGCTTTAGTGGATAAGGATGAAGTAAAGTTCAAAGCCCTTTGCTTAAGAGGAAGCACAACCTTCCTGGCAGTTAGGGTTTTAAAGTCTCAGAAGGTTGAGGACGAATGGATGTGGTCTCACCCAAGGACATCCTACCTGTTTGAATCTTATAATGAGTGAAGGAGGAGCAAGATATTCTCAAAGCAGAGAGGGAAAGGACCACAGACCCAATCTTTCCCCAGGGCCGCCAACTTACTAAGGTGCGTTCTATTCAAGAACTAAAGTGCAGTGTATACAGCGGTGTTCTATTCAAGAACTAAAGTGCAGTGTATACAGCTTAGGGAAACTGTGTGGGAAAGCTGGGAGGTGCTTCAGGGTTTACTGCTCTTCCCGAGGACTCAGTTCTGTTCCCAGCATCCACAGAGGGTGGTTTACAGCTGCCTTTACCTCCAGTTCTAGGGAGTCTGATGCCTCTGGTGTCTGAGGGCACCTACGCTCACGTGCACACACCCATACAACTTAAGAGAATAAAAAGAAATGATAGCTCTAGAACAAACAAAACTAAATATATAATAGATTAAAAAAAAAAAAAAGAACAGACATTGAGCACCAATCGTAACTCGCAAAGTTCTAAGATTGTAATCCTTTTCAATCTTAACAAAATTATTTGTGGTACCGTGAAACAATTGAAAGTGGTGTGTGTGTGTGTGTGTGTGTGTGTGTGTGGTGGAGAACAAGGGACTACATCAAGTGTCTTCCTCAATCACTTCCCACCTTATTTTTGAGACATGATCTCTCACTGAACTTGGAAGTTTACCATATTAGCTAGACTGACTGGCTGGCTCCTGAGCCCCAGATACACTCCTGCCTTTGATTCACTGGTCCTGGGATCTCAGTCACACACTCTGACTTTTTACACGGTGGCTAGGAGTCTAAAGTTCTTACGCTTCTAGAAAAACATTTTACCACTGAGTCATTTCCCACCCTCTTTGACTCAGAAGACAGGGAGGCAAGTGGATCTCTGTGAGTTCAAGCCCAGCTGGGTTTGTAACGTGAGCTCAGGGCAGCCGGGGCAATACAATTAGACCCCCCATCTCAAGGGGGGAAATAACACAGCAAAATGTTTCACATAAAGCACTCAGTAAATGTCAGTTTTTCAAGACGGCCCGTCTATTTAACTCTCTTAAAATTACCATTCTATCTTCCAGTCCCACGTTAAGCTACTTTGCCTTTCCCCCCATAAAATTTACAACTGTAAGATATATTGTGTGATATGTTTACTCATTATGTTTGTTCATCTCTCTTTCCTCCCCAACGGGAATGTGAGCCGCTCAAGGCAAATACCTTTGTTTTGTTGTATTTCAAGCACCTAGAACAGTTCCTGGTACGAAGGTGTATCTGTTGAACCACTGCACATTTAATCAATTTAAAGGGTTTAACCCTGTGCTCAGATCTCTGCTCCCTCCCTTGGCTGCATCTACCTCCAAAGGTAGATGTGGATTCTGTATTTATTACCATGCTCTAACGATCTATTTAATTTTAATTTTATGCTTGTATATATGTGCACCACATGCATACCTGGTGTCTTGTCCGGGCCTCTGGAACTGGAGTTACAGGCAGTCTTGAGCAGCCTTATGGGTGCTGGGAGTTGAACCCTGCTTGTCTGCAAGAGCAGTGAGTGCTCGTAACTGCTGAGCCGTCTTCAGCACCAGCCTTCTTATTTATTTATTTATTTATTTTTAATTTCATGTGTATTGCCCTTATGACTGTGTGAAGATGTTGGATTAGAGACAGTTGTGAGCTGCCATTTGGATACTGGGAATTGAACGAGGTCCTCTCGAAGGGCAGCCAATTGCTCTTAACCTCAGCCCAGCACCAAACCATTTTAAAATTGAGAAACAAACCTGGACTCTGAGTGACCAGCTTCTGTCATTTATACCCCTAGCCTGTGAATAGTGATTCAGTTTCTGGTGACCAACGAATGTCCACAACAAATGCATTTTTATAATTCGGTGATCTAAAACATGTCATTGAGATTTTCTCTTTTCTGGAAATTCATCATTGTAGACATGTTTTTATTATTATTATTGTTTGTTTGTTTTGTTTTTTGTTTTTTTGTTTTTCGAGACAGGGTTTCTCTGTGTAGCCCTGGCTGTCCTGGAATTCACTCTGTAGTCCAGGCTGGCCTCGAACTCAGAACTCCGCCTTCCTCTGCCTCCCGAGTGCTGGGACTAAAGGCGTGCACCACCACTGCCCGGCTGTAGACATGTCTTGAACAAACCTTTGAATAGGAGAGCGGGATGCTGTTGTTCTTTTACTGGGTAGAGTGAGCCATCAGGGCATGTGTTTCCTTGTTTATCTTCTCGGCTTGAGGTTTAATGGTGGTTGTGTAAGTGCAAGGGTCTGCTTGGTCTCCAGAGTGGGGAGTCGAATCCGCATGCAAAGCTTTACAGTGCTTTTATAAGAACCCCTTCTAGTTGAGTGTTCTGGGTTACCCCTTTGAACACGGCACCGGGAAGGCTAAGGCAGGAGAATTACTGTGAGTTAAGAACAGCCTGGGTCACAGAGTGAGGCCTATCTCAGAGATGTTAAAACAAGTGCTGGAGAGATGGCTCAGCGATTCAGGTGTGAACTGCTCGTCCAGAGGGTCCAAGTTTGGATCCCAGCGCCCGTGCTGGGTGCTCACAACTGTCTGCAACTCCAGATCCAAGGATCCTGTGCCCTCTTCTGACCTCTTTGGCACCTGCATACACACACACACATACATGCACACACACATACACACACACATACACATACACACTCACATATGCACACACACACACACACTCACATATACACAAAACCAACAACTGATCTCTGAAGTGTATTTATTCTGTAGCTCTGCACTATTTGGCATTTCTATCTTTTCCTGTAACTCGTTTTCCTTCAGGTATCCTGAAGATAAAATGAGATTTGCAGAAGTCTACACAACTTGCTATTAGTTATCCAATGACTAAAAAAAAGGGGGGGGGAGGGGAGGGTGTAAGAACACAGTGCCAGGGAGCAGCAGGAAGAGTTGCCCAGTGATTTAGGGTGTTGTATGGTAAAATAAAAATAATAAAAAATAAACAGGGGTTTGCTTTTTGCTATTAAAGCATGCTTTTGTTACTCAGGAGTTTAGCACCCATGGTAACATGGCTGTGCAGCATCCTTTAGTGTGTAACAAGGGAAGCCTTGCCCACTTAGACCAATGGTACTGTCCTGGCTGGTTTTGTGTCCACTTGACACAAGCTGCAGTTATCACAGAGAAAGGAGCTTCAGGTGAGGAAATGCCTCCATGAGATCCAGCTGTAAGGCATTTTCTCAATTAGTGATCAAGGGGGGAGGGCCCCTTGTGGGTGGTGCCATCCCTGGGCTGGTAGTCCTGGGTTCTATAAGAGAGCCAGCTGAGCAAGCCAGGGGAAGCAAGCCAGTAAGAAACATCCCTCCATGGCCTCTGCATCAGCTCCTGCTTCCTGCCCTGCTTGAGTTCCAGTCCTGACTTCCTTCGGTGATGAACAGCAGCATGGAAGTGTGAGCTGAGTAAACCCTTTCCTCCCCAGCTTGCTTCTTGGTCCTGATGTTTGTGCAGGAGTAGAAACCCTGACTAAGGCAGGTACCCTCTCTGGGTTTCAGTTAGCTTATTAAGTTTATATTTGTGAGGTTTTTTTCAGTGCTTAACATTAACTCTGGCCTTGCACAGACCTCCAAAGGAAACCTAGTGTGCATAACATCATAAGGACCTGGCTTGTTTATTTGTCCAGCATTCCATGTGGATATTTATTCTACAGCTGCAAAGTAAAAACGACATCAATGTTGACTTAACTTACCTGTGACACAGGGAAATACACTTATCTGTAAAACTTGTATTGAATTACAATTTATGTAGAGATAGATGTGCTTGACTTGATGGGGGGCAACTCCCCATCTCAGAGGAGAGGGGACAAGAGGGAGGAGTTGTGTGAGAGGGGGACTGGGGGGGGCGGATATTGGGATGTAAAGTGAATGAATAAATAAATAAATAAATAAATGGGAAAATGTACTTGAGTGTATGTAGGTCACTACGTTGTCACAAACTAAACCCTAAGTAGCACCCAGATCAAGAAGTAGACTCTGACAAGCCGCACTGAGCTGCCCATGGGCTTCCTTCCTGTCACTAAACCAGTGTGGGTTCCACTCTTCCAATCTGTAATGGTATTTGCTGTTTTCTCTGCCCTTAACCTGACATGGCTATCAGATTCATCCACGTTGGTAGTAACTGTCATTGTTCGTTCTTGCTGCAGATTGCTATTTTACCATCAGGGTAGATCACAGGCATGTGGGTTGTTCTCAGGCTTCTCCAGGATGACACACAAGTAATGCCTTACGACACTCTGGTCCGTGACTGATACTCCTAGGCCCTCGTATCTCTTGGTGTGCATGCAGAAGTACACTGACTAAGGGTAAAGCATTTGGATCTCGAGATTTGGAAGGAAATACTGAGCAGTTTTCCACAGTGGTTGTGCTAGGTGACTGCTCCCAACTTCCCTGAATTCAAGCAGCCTATGATATCGTTCGTTGTTGGTCTTTCTTCATCTTTGCTCTCTGATCGGTGTGTGTAAATGAAAAACTGACTTTCAAAATATTTGTGCCAGGCCTGCTGTTGATTTGTGTGGATCATCAGCCTACACGGAACTGGTAGGGAACACATTGTCAGAGACAGAATCAGGACCTAGGGATTGCGAGTCTCTGGATGTATTGTTAGGGTTTTCACTGTAGTAAAACAGAAATTTACTAGACTTTACGTTGTCATGGCTGAACACATTAAAAAGCTTGATTATGAAAGGGATGTCCAAGACCTAGATGAGTTCTGTTTAAATACACTGGAGTGCTTAGAACAGAATGTAGAGTTACAGTCGATTGGATTTGCTTGCTAATTGAGTTTTAATGAAAGTTTCTTTTTCTTTCTATGTAACTCTTCTTGGAAACATACAAACTTTATCAGTATAGGCACAGTAAGCTAGTTTTTAAAAGTAGTTTCAATGAGTTATAGTTTATTCAAGAAATTTCAGGACTGATGTCTGCTGAAGGAAATTTTTATGTCTCTATCTGATATTTTTTGTGTGGGGGGGGCACGTACGTACATATTTGTGTGGATGTATACATAATGTGTATGCATGTATTTGGAGACCATATGTCAACATCAGTGTCATTCTCTCTCTTTAAGATTTTTTTTTTTTAATTATATATAAGTACACTGTAGCTGTCTTCAGACGCCCTAGAAAAGAGCATCAGATCTCATTACGGATGGTTGTGAGCCATCATGTGGCTGCTGGGATTTGAACTCACGACCTTCAGAAGAGCAGCCGGACCTCTTAACCTCTGAGCCAGCTCTCCAGCCCCTCATTCTCAATTACTCTCCTATGTATTTTTTTTATACTGGGTCTGTCACTAAACCTGGAGCTCATTGATCATGTTAAACTAGCTGACCAATGAGCTCTAGAGACACGCTTGTCCCTGGGTCTCCACCCCCTGAACTAGGATTATAGACATGGCTGACACACTTGGTGTTTACCATGGTGCCGAGGAGCCTCATTCTTGCTATATCAGCTAAGCCATCTCTGTAGTCCAGAAGATGTTTTGTTTGCTTGCTTGTTTTGAGACAGTCTCCCTGTATAAATCCTAGACTGGCCTAGAATTCACTATGCAGACCAGGCTGGCCTCAGACTCAGAGATTAAAGGCATGTGCTACCACACCTGGCCAGAAATGTTCTGTTTAATTTGAGTCTTTACCCTGATTGCACTGTAATTGTATATGCTTGAGAGCAAGTCCTGAAAAGTATAATATTCTGCATTTCCCACAGTGTTTGTATATATTAGTCAAGTTAGAGAATTTTGAAAACGATTTTTCCTCTGATAGCAGAATATTTCCAAAATGTCTATGAAAAATTCTAAAAATAAGCCATCTCGAATCTCATGATGCAGAGACAACACTAACTCTTGTAGTCAACTCTGTTCAGTACATAGTTCCGTGTCAGTATTTGATGCTTCGTCATTTTGATGACTGCAGGATTCTGAAACTCTTCATCACACGTTATTGATCCAGCCCTGTTGTGGTTAGGTCATTGCCAGTAGGTTGCTATTAAGACACTGCAGTGGGCACAGCTGCAGATAAAGCTTTGCCCCGATCCAGGTTGATTTCCGAAACTTAAATTCCCAGAAGGGAGCTGTGGGTCCAAGGGTTGCTGCATTTTAAAGAGAAGATGCCCCAAAAAATATTACTGAAATTTGCACTGGGTGAGTGCACCTTACACTGAACTCCCAGCCAGTTACAGAGCTATTTAAAACCACTTCTTTTTCTTTTTAATCCAGAGAGAGATTTTATGTGTTTGTAGTAGAAAAACATATCTATCTACAATGTATAGATCATGGCCATTGTCTAGAACGGCCGAGATCTCAGGCTACCATTATTTGTCTAATTTATAATTTGGAACTTATGGGTGTTTAACAGAGTGTTCACACGGCATCGTGAACATTCAGACCTGTATGCTTCTGTTCTTATTTGCATCAGCCTTAATTAATATTTTCTGTTTCTGTATTTTGATTTTCTTTATGGTTAGTCACTAGTTGTAACAGCTAACTCAGATCTTTGTGGATAAAGGTGAGACACGTGTAAATGAGATAAAATGTTACAGTTTTCTCTTTCTTTAGGGAAAGAATGTCCCCGGTATGTTCCCAACCAGAGAGTAAAATAGATGAGCAAACCTTTGAGATCTAAGGTTGTTCACAGCCTGGAGAGCTGCACATTTGACCCTAACAGCAGGGGGTGAGATGCCCTCTAGTTTGTTGCTTCAACTGATTTATTTATTTGGTTCTCTGGAGATTGAAAGTCCTGAAGCAGTAACAGTTCCTTCACTATAAAACTTAGCAGCAAGGGCTGGGGAGAAGGCTCAGAAGGTAACAGATAGCAACACTGTCCTTTTAGAGACCTTCCGGTTTAGGTTCCTGGCACCCAGGACACAACTGCCTGAACCTCCAGTTCCTGGGGAGCCAACACCCTCTTTTGGCCTCCATATTCACTGCACTCACACGAACACCTGTGCAAACACACACACACACACACACACACACACACACACGTTAAAAAGTAAATGTTTCATACAAAAATTGTAAATAATACAGAAGGTCTTTCCTCTCCTCTCTCTCTTTCTCTATCCTCTCTCCCTCTCTCCGTGTGTGTGTGTGTGTGTGTGTGTGTGTGTGTGTGTGTGGTGTGTGTGTGTGTTTTCGTGTTCGCATAGGTGTATGTGCAAATGCATGCGCTTCTGCACAAATGTGAAGGTCAGAGGGCAACTTGTAGGAATCGGTTCTTCTGCCACGTGGGACTGATTTTTGGCTTGGGTTAGGTTTAGCAGACTTAAAGGCAAGGGCCTTTCCCCACTGAACCATCTCCTTGGCCCTGAAGTGGTTACTCGTATGTCTCACCAAAAATAAACAGAAATGGATATATAGATTCCATCTCAATTAAATATAGTAGAACTGTGGTAAAACTTGGTACTTGCTACCTATTTTGCAGGTTAACCTTTAAAGGTAAATAAAGCCTTAAGGTTTTCTCTTAAGCTTCACATATAGGGATGCATTTGAGATGCTTACTAATCTGAAGCTACAGTTGCAGTAGAAGTAAAAACCCTCAAAAACATTCAAAATACAATTCTTGAGATTGTTTTAAGGGGTTTCCTGTTGCCAGCAGTTGGTCCCTTTCTAGGGCCAGCTAGGTCCTGGACAGATTCAAAACTAGTGCTGAACTGCGAAAAGCATGGGGAGGTTCATCATCAGAGCACACCACCCAGGGTGATAAGTGTGTAGGTGAGGACACATGACAGGCCAGACAGCTACTCTAAGTGCAGAGCTGACCCTCTGGCTTACCAAGAAAGGTACAGGCAACAATCCTGTCCCTTTCAGGTGCGATCAGACATTGACTCCTGAGTCTGTGGGTAATGGGCAGTTCACTTCTGACCAGAAAATATCCTCAAATAATAAACCAGGAAAATAGCAATGCTAATTCCTTATACTTAAGTTTTGTTGTTATGATTATTTTTCTTATTAATTTTGACAGTTGGTCTGGAGGTGTGGCTCATGGTAGAGCATTTGAGCATGGTAGAGCTAGAGTGCACGAAGCCCTAGAAATAAAAATAAATAGGGTCTGGAGAAATGGCTCAATGGGTAAGACAGCTTGTTGTGAAAGCATGGGGAACTGAGTTCTAATTCAGCCCCCATAGAATAACCTGGGCATGGGTACACGATTGCCTTTAACAGCAGCACCAGGTTCAGGCCTTGTCTCCAGGGAAGACGACAGTGATAGAGCAAGATACCCCATCCTCTCTGGCCCCCATGTGTGTACAGGCACACAAACCCACTTCCACACAAGCGTACATAAGATAAATACTGGAGTTGGTACTTGTCACATTCCTGTGGCTACAATTGTTCTGTGCTCATTAACCAAGGCAGTGGCAATCGTAAACAGCTGCCTTGTTCCGAGCACCTGTTACCTGTTGTGCGTCTGCCAAGCGCTTTCTTCAGCTGTTTTCTGAAGGACCACCGCTGTGCCCAGGCTCTGTGGTCACCACCCGAAACCGCAGCGGAGAATGAAGTCTGTATAGCTCATGACAGGACAACGTTGGCAGTGTGTCACTCTCCCAGCTCCTGCCCTCGGCCTTAGCCTGCCCTCTGCCACCGATGGTTTCCTTGACCTGTCCCAGAGGGGCGCTGCATTTCTGTTCCCTTCTTTATCGCTTTCTTTTTTTCTTCCTTTTTGCAGTACTAGGGATAACGTGACAGCTTCCTCCATACTAGGGAGTATTTACTCCTGAATCACACTCGGGGATGGTCTACCTCTTCAGCGACATACATTCCAGCCTTTTTTTTTTTTCTTTTCTTTTCTTTTTCTTTTGAGGCAGTGTGTCACCAAATTGCCTAGGCTGTCCTTAAACTCAAGATCCTCTTGCTTCAGCCTTCTGGGTAGCTAAGATTCCAGGCAGAGGCCCAGGCCATTTGTTTAATCGTTTCTTTGGAACAATTTCCAAGTTGGACAAAAGGAAATGATTATGTTAGAGAAAAGTTTGTTTGTTTGTTTGTTTTAAGGCAATCTGTAAGACGTTCTTGAGAAATTGGCTATTCAAAGAAGTAGGTGAGACTCAAAAATTATACACATTAGGGGCTGTAGAGATGGCTCCGTGGTTAAGGCTACATCATTGCCCTCGCAGAGGACCCAAGTTCGGTTTCCTGCACCCACACTGGTAGCTCCCAACCACCTGAAACTCCAACTCCAGGGGATCCAACACCCTCTGATCTTTGCGGTAGACACATTCATGTACACTTACCCACACTCAGGCACACATGCAGACACAAACATCCAAAAAAGCATATACTTAAGGGAGATTTTTATTCCTCGTCCTTCAGTCTGAGAGTATAAAGATATCATGAACTGTCTTAAAATTATTTGATTATCGATTTATTTTTCTCTGATTACAAGGAGTGCAACTTTGAATGCACATTGGAATGTTCTTTCTCTTTGACAGCGACACACTAGAGTTCTTCCACAGATAAAAATGGTGTTTGGAAGGAACTGATAAACGTAAACCAACAAGCAGTGCCTGTATGAGGGGATCGGACTCGATCTGATAAAGTTCCTGCTGCTCCTAAGTACTTTGGGGGAATTTCTAAACAAACTTCAACCTAGCATATAAACCAGCCTTTCTTGTGGAGCCATTGTTTTTAACAGTCTGACCCTCTCGCTGGCCTGGAGGTCACAGAAATCTTCCTGCCTCTGCCTCCTGAGTGCTGGCATCAAAGCTATGCCTGGCTGATTGCTTGCTTTTTATCCCAGGTGATATACGTTTTAAAAACAGCAGGCAGAAAAGACAAGCAGCCAGCATGCAGGTCAGACTGCTTAACCAAATGGTCTAGTTCCTCTTCAGCGTATATTTCCATTGGGAGTTTCTCTAGAGCCATAAATTACTCAATCATTATTCCTTTAATGCCTGCCTTTTAATAAATTATTTGGGGGTATATGTGTATGCAGTGACACACTTTTAGAGGTTAAAGGGTAGTATTCTGGGGTTGGTTCTCTCCAGCTTGTTGGTCCCAGGGATCAAACTCAGGTTAACAGGCTTAGAGGCAAGCCCCTTTACTGCTGAGCCATCTCACTGGCCCCCCATATATGCCTTTTCTATATAATAAAATTATATATTTCAAAGCTATATGCATTTCAAAATATGTGAATAACACTTAAAATATTTGTATATATGCAGTATGTGTATGCTTGTGCATGTGAATGAGTCCAGTGTGTGCCTGCCACAGCACACATATGGAGATCAGAGGACAGCCTCCCGTGTCTGTCCTGACCTTTCACCTTATTTGGGACAGGTCTCCGTTGTTTTGCTGTTGTGTAGGCCCAGCTAATTGGCCTGGAAGCTTCAAGGAACTCTCCTGTCTTGACTTCCTATCTCCTCAGAGGAGTACCCTGGGATTACAGATGCCTGCACTGCACAACCTTAGCTTTCATGTTGGTTCCAGGGGCTCAAGCTCGGGCCTTCTGTTTTGCTCTTTTTTGTTTGTTTTTGTTTTTGTTTTTCAAGCCAGGGTTTCTCTGCGTAGCCCTGGCTGTCCTGGAACTCACTCTGTAGACCAGGCTGGCCTCGAACTCAGAAATCCGCCTGCCTCTGCCTCCCGAGTGCTGGGATTAAAGGCGTGTGCCACCACGGCCCGGCGGTAGAATGAAATTTAAGTGCACACACTCTCCACGATCCATTCACTCTCATATTTATTTTTATTTCTGGAAAATACCAGAAGCAAAAGCACATTGGATTCTGGTTGAAATGTTACTTCCACATTCAAAGTTGTGTAACTGACAGTACTGTACTGTATTCAGACAGACTAGGGAGCTTTGTACTCCCATTCTTTCAAACAGAAGGAACCTCTACACGACAAGCAATAATGGAGACTACTGTTGTACTTGGAATTTTGAGTAGTTTTTCTTTTAGCCATAGATACTAATATCCTCCTCTCTGAAGTTCATATTCTGAAAGTTGGTTGAAGTCTGGCTCAGGGTTCCAAAATCCCCTGTCCAGTGGGCCAGGTATATAGTTACATAGTTACAGTTGTATGTAGTTACAAGTTACAAGTTGTATGTATAGCTTTATTGAATCTTCTAAACTAAAACTTAGTATGATCACCTGTACCTGAACTATGGGGAAAGAAGCTTGGAATAATTCTTCCCCGACACAAATATTGAACTCCAGTGCTTAAAGTAGAATGCAGTTTTCTAGTCTTTGAACGAGATGCCAATCATTTTTTTATTCTTTGCTTTAACTCCAGTGGCTATGACGTCAGAATACCAATGCATGCCTCTCCAAGTTACTTTGGTTATTTGATTTTTGTTTTGGGGACAATGCCTCACTAGCCCAGGCTGGCTTTGAACTCTCCTGCCTCAGTCTCCCAAGCATTGTCAATATAGCATGCACCACCATAGCTGACTCTATATCCTTGTTTGTTTGTTTGTTTTTCTGGTTGCTCTTGTTTTTCATTTAAATCATGTGTGAACAGAAGCACACCACTGTGCGGACATGTGTATGCGTGTGTTATGCATGCTCGAGAGTGTGTGTGTGTGTCAGAGGACAACTAACGAGAGTTGTTGCTCTCTGTGTACCGTGTGAGTCCCAGGGATCAAACTCAGCTCTTCAGGTTGTCGCACCTTTACCAGCATAGCTATCTCGCAAGCAGTTTTCTTTGTTTTTAGACAGAGACCTTCTGTGTATTCCTACTCCTGAAACCCACACTATATAGATGTGCAGCCTTGAGCTTGGCCACAGGTCTCTTGCTTCCTTTTCTTCTGTAGTGCTGGAATTACAGATGTGCACCTCCACATCTCCCACGGCGTTGTTTCTTTAAATGTTTGAGGACCTAGATTTTATAAATTAGCATGCTTATTTGAATGCTCTGAAAAATAAGTTTCTTAGCGGCCTTAAAAATTTTACCCAAGAGGTAGGACCGCCTTCTCATTCCTTCCTCGATGGTGGAGGAGCCTTTTTGTTGGTTGTGTTGTGCTTTAGCTTCAGGCAAGTCCTTGCTGCCTAAACAAGTAGGGAATAGCTTCAGGCAAGTCCTTGCTGCCTAAACAAGTAGGGAATACCTTGCACTCTGTTTCTTTATCGTTTGTTTAAAGCAGGTTCTCAGGCAGTCCTGGCTGACTTCATGGAGCAAAGGCTAGCCTTGAGTTCCTGATCTTACTGCCTCCACCTCCCAAGTGCTGGAATTATAGGCCCACACCACTTACACTTGTGTTCCGTGCTTGGACAAGGCATACATAGTATGCAGTCACTCTACCAACTGAACTAGATACCCATCCCTAAAGGTTGCTTAGACAGTAGAATAGACGGTCATAGAAACTGGGTCAATATAGACCTTGTGTTCTGGGGGATCACACTGGCTTCTGATTTCTTGATTGATTATTGGGAATCACAGGACCTAATAGGTGCTCCCTTAAGTGCCAATAGCATTATTCTACAACCAACAGAGCTGTCCCAGTAGCTTCTTTTCACCCAGGCCATGTGACTAGGGACAGATCCATGTGAGCCTCTAGGCCCTCCTACGTGAACTTTGTACCCTAAAGGATTACTTCTGCAGAAATAATTCTGTGTAACCAAAGCCTGGTTTACGGAAGAAGGGAAATTGGTATTGAAGTCATGAATGATCGCTGGAGGATTTTCTCTGGGGCTGGATATTTCCTATGGAAATTCCCTTTATAGAAGGACACAGTAAGGTTATATTTTCCTGGAAACAAATGGCTGCCAAACACCTTCTCCACCCACAGCTGGAAAGACAGATGCTAATCCAGCAGATCTGTCTCAAAATGGATGTGTTATCATTTTCTGCTAATGGGCCAAATTGATTTTTACTCTGGGAGAGGCAATTGCTGCAGAGACTGACATGGGCATAATCACTTTATAGACTGAGAATACCTTCTGCTCATCCTAAACCAGTGTTCACTGAGGATAGCGGGTGACCTCATCTTGAGACGTCTGACTTGAGCTGTGAAAATAGCTCAGAAGGCAAACATGAGAATCTAGGTTTGATCCCCAGAACACACATTTTTTAAAAAAAAAATCCAGGCATGGTGGCCCACACTTCTAATCCTAGCCCTGGGGAAGCAGAGACAGGCAGATCTTGGGTGCTCTCTGACCAGCTGTCTAGCTTGATCATGAACCCCAGGCTAGTGTCAGATTGTTTGAATGAATAAGGTGGACATGATCTAGGGAATGCCTGAGGTTGTTCTCATGCACGTGATGCATGTGTACATACTCCCCCCCACACACACACATTGCTGTCTCTCACACACACTGCTCGCTCGCTCTCTCTCTCTCTCTCTCTCTCTCTCTCACACACACACACACACACACACACACACACACACACACCAGCTGGATCATCTGTCTGTCTGTGGACCGTTTAGCCACATCCGGTGAATAAGCAAATCCATTTCGCCACCCATACCAATTAGGATGTAGAGTGAACCCTTGGAAGTCAAGGTGATTTTACCTTTTTTAAGCTGTCAATTTCTTTCATTTTTAGTATTCATGCACCGAGGGGTTTGTATGTGCCGTGGTGCCTATGTGGAAGTCAGAGGACAGCTTCCAGGGATCATATCTTACCTTCTACCATGTGGGTCAGTCTCTGTGGCAAGTGCCTTCACCTTCTGAGCTGTCTATCCCCACCCTCCATCCCTCAAAGGGTTTTGTGTTTGCTTCTTTTTCACTGTGTTGTCTTGGTTAAGCCTTTATGGAGTTATAAGTTATATAAATTCACTCATTTAAAGTGTGCACCCTCTTCATGCCCATTTGCTGCCGTTCCTTTTTTAATTTCTAGCTCTAGGCAACCAACGGTGTGTTTCTTCTCTGAGTTGTCTTTTCTGGCCTGGCTTGGGAGTGAACACCTGTAATCCCAGCACTGATCCTAGAAGCTGAGAGAAGGGAATTGCAGGTGTGAGGCCATCGTGGGAAACATAATGAGAGCCAAGCCAACCTGGGCTCTGGAGTGAGACCTTGTCTCAAAATACAGAAAACCCAATTGTCTTTACTTCATATAGAGTCTCTGTCTCTGGTTATTTCATATAAATGGCAGTGTCCCTGCCTCCTCCTCTTTTTCTTTCTGGTGCTACTGAAACCAGGGTCTCCATGCTAGACAAATGTTATGCCAGGAAGCTAACTCCCCAGCCCAAGATGTGGTGTTTTGTGACAGGCTTCTTTACTGAACATAATAGAATTCATCCATACTGGAGTATGTGTCTTACATAATGCCTTTTAATGATAAAGTAATATTGCATTGTATGGAAATACCACATTTTGTTTTTATATTCACTGCTTGATGGACATTTGGATGCTCTTTTATAGGAAACATTATCGCCTAGAAAATAAAGTGATTTAAATGACAGCTAGGAAGGACACAGGGTTTGGAAGCAAAATTCCAGAAAAACTGGTATTTTCAGATTTTGTAAGCCTGTTAAGCCTTAGTAGACAGAGGGCAGAGCCTTGTAACTTTTATGATTCTCTAGTGAAGCTTTTACTTTGAGTTAATGAAGTTGCAAGCACTGGCCCTATTACCTCATGCTTGATCTTCATGGCTAATTGGCCCACTGGGCCGTTGTGTCTGCAGCAGTGTGTTCAGATGTATCTGTGGAGCTAAAGGGACAGCAAACAGCATATTCAGCATGAACACACACATTTCTATGTACAGACCTCCAAAACTGCCACCTCATTCACTGTGGGACACTGCAGGTTGGCACTGCTCCCGCTCCTGGTGATAGCAATTCAGTGGGGGTTAAAATCAGGTCCTTGACTTTGATTCACAAGTGCTTTCAAATAAGGTGACGGGAGTAAACAGATAGGGTAGCAGCAGGCACTTGAAGAGAGAACCTGGAACACAGCAAAGGCAAGGAGAGAGGGGGCTGCAGTTGCCCTGCCTGTGGGAAGAAGAGGGCTAGGGTAGGTGTCTGAGAGCTGAGCTGAGACCCAATGGGCCTGGTGTCCAGAGCCAGAGCCTTCGACTGGAAAGAGCAAGTAATAGTCCCCGTGGAGGAATGGATCTGGCTCTTTGAGGTTTGTAGCTTCTGATGGACCTGGAACACAGAGCTGGGGTGGAGCGTGCAGTTCAGTTGCAGGGAATGGCCCAGTGTGAAGTATCCCTTCCTCATACCATGCTGCTAAAAAGACAAAAATCAAACGGAAGAACTGAAGATAAATCCATTAAATTTAATATAAGGATCTGCCTTATATCGTGTTTCTTCTTCTGAATGGATGTTTTTAGATGTGTAGTCTTGGGGGGGGGGGTGATTTTGGTTTTTAATTTTTGTTTTCGGGTGCTGAGGTTGAAACCTAGAGCCTCACGCATGTGAGACAAGCGCTCTACTGTGACGTAACTTCAGCCACTAGATATATAGACTTTTAGTACCGAAATCGGAAATAGCTTTTGGTACTACCCTTTGCCTATCAAGGAGACAAACGGTATACTAATCAAAAATATTGGTGAAGATGTTTGGATAAAAATAGTAATTTTTGTGTGTAGAAAGTTATGAAGTATGCATTGCTGCGGCCTCTTTCTTCTGTGGTACATAATAAAACCCTCATACGATCCTCAGACACTCTGTTTCTTACTCCTGCATATAGGAGGAATGTGGTTTATTGCCGCATGATTGATGGTTGCACAAGCTGTAAGAATCAAGTTTCTCTCAGTGGAGGAAAATAGATTGACAAAATGTATGCTTTTACATGATGCGTATGTATACATTTGTATGTGTGTCCATTAAAAAGTGCAAAATGTTAGCCAGCAGGTGGGATGCTTTTCATCCCAGCTCTTGGGAGGCAGAATCAGACAGATTTCTGAGTTCGAGGCCAGCCTGGTGTACAGAGCGAGAAACCCTGTCTCAAAAAATGAACAAAAAGTGGGAAAAGTACAAAATGTTTTAGGAAGTTGATTTATGTGATTGTGGGAGGTGACACGATTCCCAAGTATCACAGGGACGCCTCAGTTTGTCAAGGCCTTTCAGCTGATTAGAGGACATCCACCCACCCAGAACTGCATTTGCCATCTGTTAGAAGATATTAGCCATTTCTGCAAAATACTTCCGTGGCAGTTTCTCAGAGTTGACTAACTGAATACTGTAACAGTGAGATATTGTTTGTGAGGATAAATTCAGTCCATGTATGTCCGTGTGGCCGGGTCTCAGAAGCATAACTTTTCATAAGAAGGAGAGAGGGGAGTGAAAGGGATTGGACCATATCACGAATGTTTCTCTCTTGAGCATTGTTTCAATATAAAAAGCAAAAGCATCTCAATCAGGACTGTGTATGTATGTAAAGATGTAAAACACAGGTTAGAAAGTCATCAGTAGTAATCAATTGATTGCAGGTTCTCTGTGGACTGGCATGGCGGCATTAGGACACACAGTGGTTTTGTCTGCAGTGGTGTAGGGGCTTTCTGCCAACAGGTCCATGAAGACAGTGCTAGCCTTTAGTTAATAATTCCTGTCTGGATTAAGTGACTGCGAGTTGTTGTTGTTGCTGTTGTTGTTCTTCTTCTTCCATACTTTTTCAAACGTGTGTTTATCTGGACATGTGTGCACATGTGTGAGATTAGAGGACATCTTGCAGAATTCAGTTCTCTCCTTCTACCCGTGGGTTAGTCTATAGCTCAAATTCTGGTCAGCAGGCTTGGAAGCAAACAACTCTACCTACTAAGCCATCCTGCTGGCTCCAGATTCTTTTTTCTTTCTCCTCTTGTTCTTTTTTCTTTCTTTTTAAAAAACAAAAGGGAAAACAAAAGGGAAGAGATCAGAAATAACTCAAAAGCTATTTGGAAGGTTAATTACAGTCACAAAAAAATTGGGTAGTAAGAATCTAAGACAATATAAATAAACCTGTAGATATTTCTTTAATTTCTCATAATGCAGTGCTCTGACATCATGAGCATTTTTACCCCAGTGTGTTTCACAACACCCCTGAAGAAGCTATTGAGGTACCAGGGTGAGTGCAAACGTTGGTACTGAGACCTCTTGCTGCCCATTGGATGTTTACCACGGTTTAGGATGTAATGCCTCAGAGTTTCTGAATCTCGTCTGTAAAATGGGATAACTAATAACCATGGGGTTAGGATCAAACAAGATCCAAGTCAGATGTTGAGTCTAGAGCCAGGATTATACGAGCATTAAGAGATATTTCAAATCTAAACAAGTAATAAAAGAAACAAAACCTCTCTGCTGAATAAAGCAGTTGAGAACACCTTTAATTTTCTGTGGTTGGCTCCTTTTCTAGATAGTTTGTGGTCATGACCTCTCTCATCCTGATAATGACATTTCGAGATAGGAGAGCTGATTTATTTGTTTCTGTGTTACCTAGAGATTCCTGAGTAAACAGGAATGGCCATCTGTTTGAAGATTGACCAGTATTTTAGAGCTCTGCTCTTGCAATATTAATTACAGTTGGTTTAGTGTGTACCAAGCATCGAGTATTATGAAGAGTGTGTAAGTGCTCCCTGGAGCTGGGGTGGGGCCCAGGGGCAGTTGACTACCATGCTAAGGTTCTAGGTTTGATCGCAGAGCTGCATGACTAGACATGTAATAAAGCAGTCATAGGAGTTCTATAATGTTAGATTATCACATCCAGCTTCATACTTCTTAGAAAATAAACATCACTATTTCCATTTGTGAAGCAGATTAAGGCTCACAGAGGTGATGTTAATCCCCCAGTTATTCAAAATGGACTTTGTCGTTGACACTTGCAATTCCATGCGCCTATGATGGCCCGTTACATATTACAGACGACACAAATTACATTAATGCCGTTTGGTAGATAATAAAATAGATAGCCTAGATCTATGGGGGCCAAACTGGTTTGTTTGTTCATTTGTTTTGTTATTTTGTTTTGAGACAGAATTTCTCTGCATAACGGCCTTGGCTCTCTTGGAACATTTGTAGACTAGGCTGGCCTGGAACTCACAGACCTCTGCCTGCCTCTGCCTCTCAAATGCTGGGTCTAAAGGCATCACCAAGCCTAGTGACAGGGAGGATTTTTGAGTTTCCATATTTTAATAAAGTTTTTGTCTGTTTTGGTTTGCTTTTGAGACAGGATCTAGTCTGGTCTCCAGCTCTCAATCTTCCTGCCTCAGCCCCCTACGTGTTGGAATTAATTACAGGCACATATCACCAAAGCTGGCTCAAATAAGTATTTCTGGTCTAACTTAATGCTGAAAAAGCCCCATCTCAGTTTTCCGAGTTTCCTTAACCAGCCTTGTGCGCCACATCAATGGCGTGCATGAACAATGTGACTCTTTGGCCTCAAGCAGTTGTCTCTTTGCCAGAGTTGCTTCTGATACTTTCCCCAAGGCCGAGGAGGTGATCAAATATTGGCAAGATTAGGACTGGAACAGCAGCTTCCAGCGCCACTCAAGGAAGGAGGAAGCAAAGCTTCCTTCAAATGAAGCCTGTTCTCAGAGTATCCTCTGTTAGCTCTCGTCACAGATGTGCCTGCCACACAGCTTTAACTTTTGTCTCGATTCATACAAGGGGTTGTATAAAATGACATAAAATTCCAAGCTGTAGAACTTGGCACTTATTTAGAGACTTGTAAATCACTTAAAGATTATCTTCTGTAAATATTACTCACATTTTTCATTGCAAAAGACAAAGTACTGCGGGGCAGTGGTGGTGCACGCCTTTAATCCCAGCACTCGGGAGGGAGAGGCAGGCGGATTTCTGAGTTCGAGGCCAGCCTGGTCTATAGAGTGAGTTCCAGGACAGCCAGGGCTACACAGAGAAACCCTGTCTTGAACCCCCTCCCACCCCACCCCCCAAAGACAAAGTACTGAAATATCAAACAATTTGCCCTTGGTTATGTAGAGAACAGCCTTAGAAACTCCTCCATCCCTACCCCCAGACGGTTTCTCTGTATAGCCCTGGGTGTCCTTAAACTCACCAGACCTGGCTGGCCTTGAACTCAGAGATCTGCCTGCCTCTACCTCTTGAATGTTGAGACTTAAGGTGTGTGTCACTACCACCCAACAACTTTTCTTATTTTAAGGCATAGGCTTGCTAAGTTGCTCAGGGTGACCTTAAACTGCCTGCGTAGCTCAGAACGATCTCCTGAGCTTCCCTCCTTCCAGCTGGGACTGCAGATATTGTAGCATCGCCGCAGTTGATCTCAAGTAGGCAGCCACTCTTTCTTCAGAGCTACCGAGGGCTTTTTGTTTGATTGGTTGTGGCTCTTTGTTTATGTTTTGTTTTGTTGGATAGAACCAAACCCTCTTCGCATCAGATTTATCACAAGCAGAATTATACCGCCAATACATTAACCTAGGCTTTCGTAACAGTGGGTATCCATACTTACCGAATGGAAAAGAAACATTCCAGTGGAAACTGGGTTGATGATTTATACTAATTGGCAAGTAATAACTGGTGGATACACACTAACCTTTTTTTTTTTTTTCAAACAAAAGTAGTGTTTCTTGGCCCATTTGTATCTTTTCCATCCATTTCATTCTGAAGTCTTCTGTTTTTACCCCCAGAAATGGAGTTGATCTTTCCTGCTAATGACCTCCAGTTGTAGACAGGTCTTATTAGCAAACCTGGCCGCAGCCCTGGCCTTTGACCCAATGACTACCTTCCTGAAACACAGGGCCCATTCAACGCACAAGTGCCTGCTGCTGTAACACCTTCCAGACTTCACGGTACAAAGACAGTGTTGCTTTTTTGTTCTTCGGTTTAAAAATAACTTGTACTTCAGCTAAAATAACTAGATTCATGGCCAAGAGCCAGGGTAGAAATGGATTTTCCATCGTTGAAAGGGGCCAACATTTCTGTAGCTAAACCTAAATATCAGAGAGCTAAATGACATGTTGAACTTCCCTAGCTTATGAACTAGTTTTCTTCAAAGCTGGTTGTATCGTCTTAAGTCTCAGTTTTTAAAAAAAAAATCTATGAATTATTTAGAGAGTGATTCTCATTTCTTGGCCTTTTAGCTAAGACTGTGTGTGGAGTTGTGTATGGGGTTCAATGCTCATCATGAGATGTTAGCGTTATTAAGTATTTCAGGAGTTATTTTTTAAAAAATCAAATTGTTAGTCAAATGTGGTGATGTACACCTTTAATCCTAGCACTTGAGAGGCAGAGGCAGACAGCTCTCTGAGTTCAAGGCTAGCTTGGTGAGTACCACTGAGCTATCTCTCCAGCCCCCACCAACCTTCTTTAAAGATCACCAGAAGTGGCTGAACGTGGTGGCATATGCCTTTAGTCCCAGCACAGAGGCAATCTGATGTACATAATGAGTTGTAGGCTATCCAGGGTAACATAGTGAGACCCTGTCTTTTACATAAATAATCACCAGAAGTCGGGCCACACACTTATAATCCCAGCTCTTGAAACTGGCACAGGATTATTGTGAGTTTGAAGCTACCCCGAACTACTGTGAGAGACCTTGTCTCAAACAAACAAACAAACAAACAGGCTGGAGAGATTGGCTTAGCATTAAGAGCACTGGCTGCTCTTTTAAGGATGGAGTTCTGTTCCCAGCACCCACAGGCAGCTCATAGCCATCTATCGCAAGCTTGTAGGGGTCCAACACCCTCTTCTAATCTCTGTGGGCACCAGACACACATGTGGTACAGAGACATACATGCAGCCAAAATGCCCATGCTGCACACACAACAATAAGATCGTTTTTAAATTGAATAAACAAAACAAATAATATCACCAGGAGTTGGATAAAAGCCTTTATCAGAGGGACAGTTTAAATGTATGTAAGTAGAGATGGTGGCATGGAGGACTGGGATAGAATGCTAACACTCCAGAGGACTCAGAGAGGACACCACACTCATAAACAAAGGCTAGAGTGGTGACGTAAAAATGAAGAACTAAGATACTAAAGCACTCAGAAAAAATATACATACAGTGTGTGTGTGTGTGTGTGTGTGTGTGTGTGTGTGTGTGTGTGATTAAAAGCACTGGGTAGGATGACACACACCTGCCTATAATTCTAGTGCTCAGAAGACTGAGGCAGAAGGATCATGAGTTTGAGGCCAGCCAAAGCTACTTAGCAAGACCTGTTCTCAAAAGAAAGCAAAAATCAAAAGCTTAAAAAAAAAGAAGAGTTAGGGTTTTTCAGACGTAAAACATAAAGACAGAGTGGGAGAATAGAGAAAAGGTAAAGCAAGATAAATCTAGGAAGCATAGCACCTTCATCTTAGCTCCAAAAGAAATAAGAAACAAACAGGAGCAAGTGTCTTCCAGATCTGACAGACTGATTTTCCACATGGCTAGAAGCTATCAAGGACCTCAGGAGATAAATGGAGAAGATACCCACAGTGAGGAGCCACTGTTGATTTTACAACATGGGGATAAAGAGATAGCTTCTAAAACTAAGCTTTAAAGAAGGGGAGAGTCTGAAGCTGAGGATATGGCTCAGTCAGTCAGTCAGGTGCTTGCTTACAACCTGGGTACCTAAGTTTGGATCTCCAGTAGCAATAAAACCCAGGCACAGCCATAAAGCTGTAAATGCCTGTATCTCAGTACACCCCTGGGTCTCGCTGGCCAGCGAATTGGCAAACTCCAAATTCAATAAGAGACCCTGTCTCAAAATTCAAGGTAAGGAACATTAGAGCAAGACACCTGTTATTGACCTCTGGCATCCACACAAGCATGCGCACAAACAGCCCAAAGGGTGGGGGGGGGTGGGAGGTCAAACAGACAAATAAAAAGTCCATTGACTTCAGCAAAAGGGAGTGCTAAAGACAGGAGAGCAGCATCTTAAACATTCTGAGGAAGGCAGCAAACAAACATCAAGGTAGAAGTAGTTCCAGAGAATAGTGAGAAGACACTTGTCACCCAACCTGATGACCCGAGTTCAGTCTCCAGAGTCTACATAGTCTCAGGGAGAACTGACTACCCCAGGTTGTCCTGTGTGTGTTGGTACATTCGTATTCCTCCTCTCCCTCCCTCCTGCACATACACAATAATAAATAATTTAACATTTGTAAGTAGTTTCAGACATTTAGAGGCACTGATATACTTCTCATACATCATCATTACATCAGTTTTGGAAAATATTCTCCAGCAGGAAGAAAGTGGACAGTGAGAATGGGAGCTCTCAGTACAGACAGACAGCTAGGAACACGCAAGGACAACGGCATGGCAGCCTTAGGTGGGGCTGAGAGAGAGGACAGAGTCCTTGCAAGGGAAAATGAGAAATAAAATCGGTAGGGCTGTGCTTGGTCTGACACTGCATGAGAAAGGACTTGAGGTAGACACACAGAAGCAAGGGGGAAGAGAGCACGCCAACTATGAATTCCAGGAAAAACAAAAAGGCTTTACTAAGAAAGGAAATGTGATCTTAAGTACATTCTTTGAATTGTAGTGACCAATATTTACAGTCCCAACGAATACTGTTAACTGACCAGAAAGTTGTCAGTCATATCGGAAAGAGGAGAGGTATAATAGAGAAGTCCTCCTGAAGTAAGGAACCAGAAGTTACTCCCTAGCATCGAAGTTGAGTGAATAGTCAAAATGGCCGCACTAAAAAGGAGAGAACCACATGATTGAAGGTTCTGTGGAGAAAGAGCAAGGGTTAAGAAAGTACAAGGTGTGGGCCTTCTCACTGTAGTTTGCATCACTGCTCAATCCCTGTGCCTTGTCATTCAGCCTCTATTCCCAGTTACTAATGGAGAGCCTCTTTTTCCTCTGAAGGATCTGTGTAAAGCATCCGATGCATTGAATGTTGGCTCCTCCCATCCTTTATCACTTGGTCATCTATAAATACTACATACATGGGAGAACAGGTAGAGAGGCCTGAGTGGTCAGTCCATTTAAACTGATAAAGATGAAGCAACGTGTTGGTCCAACATGGAGCAGACATCTCTAGTCACCATATGTTGATGTGTTCTTGGTCATAAAGCCAGCACCCTGGGTGTAATCCTTGTTGTCTGTTCTGTACAGGTTCAGGCAAAATGAAAGCAAGATTACCCTGATGTTTCTAAATACTTGATGGCCAGAACATTACCTTTAATTGTCAACCTGCTCAAGCAGATTGTCCTAATGCTAGAGTGACAGCCACACACAGTCTACCTGTACCAGAGAGAGTT
>JADRCH010000363.1:621011-696679 GCA_019843965.1 Rhynchomys soricoides
AGACAATTGAGTTCATTGGGATTTTTACATCTGCATTGTTTTGGTGAGCTGAGGATTTGGCTCAGTTAGCATACATGAAGTCCTGGGTTTGATCCCCAAAATTGTGTGAACCACATGTGGTAATACAATATTCTAGCACTTGGGGGTGAAAGCAGGAGAATCAGAAGTTCAAGATGGTCTTCAGATACACAGCAAGTTCCAGGCCAGTCTGAGGCCTTGGATAGATAGATAGATAGATAGATAGATAGATAGATAGATAAGCAAGCATTTGAGACTTTGTTATCTGTAAATTCTATTATATAGGAATTCTAGACCTTACAGTGACAGAATGTTGATGTCCCTCCCTCTTTTGTTTATTAATTTGTTCTGTGTGTTTGTTTGTCAGAATGTTATGGAACAATTCAATCCTGGACTACGAAACTTAATAAACCTAGGAAAAAATTATGAAAAAGCAGTGAATGGTAAGTCTTTTGATTTTTCTTAATTGATTAATGTAAAGTACATATGAAATCTTTTAAGTTAATATTTTATTTATCTTTAATACTTAACACTGCATTTTAAAAAGTCTGTAAATGGAATGTTTTTATAATTTATCTACAGGACTTAACAACAGCAGTGCAGGATGGTACTAGTGTATTTGAAGCAAGTGACTTGAGTAATAGTGAAGGTGCTATAAGTGACATGTCTTCACTTTCAAGCTGTGCTTTCTGATACACAAACTTGGGCTTTTCTATCATTTTCATGAACTTTTCTAATTTTCAAACAAATTTTTGTGAACTAATAATTTATATGTATACTTAAACCATTTGAATATGGCCAGGGGTGATGGCACACGCCTCTAATTCCAGCACACAGAAGGCAGAGGCAGGTGGATTTCTGTGAGTTCAAGGCCAGTCTGGTCTACATAGTAAGATCCAGATCAGCCAGGGCTACACACACAGAGAAAAATAAACAATAATAACATTTGAACATTAGTGTCCTGCTACATGAGAGTCATCCATGTAGCTTATCTATAGAGGAATTTCTTGTCTTTAGATAGATTATGGTTTTGTTTTATTTTGAGACAGAATCTCACTCTGTAGCACAGGCTAGCCAGCTTTGAGCTTAAGCAGTCCCTCTCCCCACCCCCCAAGTGCCAGGATTACAACTGTGAGCCACTATAACATCTTGCTGCTGTATCATTTTCTTAGTAACATAAAAAATAATATTGTTAACCTCAATGGAAGAACATCTATGTTAAAGGTTTGGGTCTAGATTCTCATTTCCCGGTAAGTGCTTCATTGAAACTGCATTTGAAGCCAGGCCTGGTGGCCTTCATCTATAATCCCAGCTACTAGGGAGTCTGAGGTAGAAGGATTACAAGTTCTGGGCTAGCTTGTGTACCTTAGGGAGAGAGGGGAGATTTCAGGCTAGTAACCAGCTAGCTAGGGTGTGCCTGCAGGATCGGGTACAGGCTGGAGAAGTACTTATCTAACATGAACGAGGCCCCAGTTTCAATCCCCAACAAAAATAAATCAATAAACTCAACCATGGACATTGCCTATCCTTCAGAACCCAGGTTGCTAGCTCTTCTTGAAAAGGTTTTCACTGAGAAGGTTGATGAGCAGCTACTCCTGCACTTCTGTTAAAACTGAATGCTCCTAGTAGACACTGATAACCATCCAAAAACATGGCCTCCGCAAGACAGTGCACTGTTTGGGCCCTAAGCTATGGGTGAGGAGGAGCATGGTCGTTGCAGCCACTGTACCGGGAAACATAACAGGTCTGGGATCTTCCGTCTCTGCCTAGCAGTGCCCTTGCCATTCACAGGCACCTTCCCTTTTTGAGAGCAAGAGGCCAGCCTTGCAGCTCTCCCTCCAGGATTGCTAAATCACTGGGCCACAAAGTCATCGCTGTCTCCAGTCTTCGTCGGGAAGTCACTATAACTTGTAGACACACATACACACACACACACACACACACACACCACCTATGAGCCACACGAATCAGGACGTCTGCATTCCCGTCAGCAAAGCTACCTCTTGTGTGATTTTCTGGTGGGGGAATTAAAACAGGGTCTCTGAAACTCCCTATGTAAATGGGGATGGCCTTGAACTTCTGACCCTCCTGCTTCCACCTACCAAGGTCTAGGATTGCAGCCATGTGCCACCAAGGCCTCGTCTCTCTGACTCTTACAAAAGTGTCCCTTGGCCGGGCAGTGGGGGCGCACGCCTTTAATCCCAGCACTTGGGAGGCAGAGGCAGGCGGATTTCTGAGTTTGAGGCCAGCCTGGTCTACAGAGTGAGTTCCAGGACAGCCAGGGCTACACAGAGAAACCCTGTCTCAAAAAAACAAAAACAAACAAACAAAACAAAACAAAACAAAAACCAAAGGTGGAATAGCATTCGAATGCTGACAAAGAAATATAGATCATTGTCACAGGGATCACAGCAATAGTGATCAGTGTGGACTGGAGCAGGCAAGGGTCCTTGCAAGAGCTCAGGCTAACAGATAAGGGATACTAGCAGACAGACACTGCCTCAAGCAGAAAAGATGAGCCCTGGGCACCACACTAAACCGGAGAGAAGCTTTGAGCAAGTGGGACTGGACAATGCCAGCTTAGCTATATGTTGCACTATGACACCAGGCACCTACCATTGCACAAAACACCGCAGCATCCCACAGACCTGCTGACTTAAGACTCCACCTTCTATTTCCTCTGTACAGCAAGATACCTCTCTGTAGACTCAGGGCTCACTCTGCTTGACACACTCTGTCCCCAGGTGACCTTTCTCCATCACTGGTAAGGACCTCACTGGACCCTTACTATAGCAGCACTTAATGGCCTAGGATTTACTAGGCTCCAGTACAAGCCATCTTGTTGGTACTGCACTGGCCAAAGCAAGTTCCATGACCGATGTCCCAGGGAACCACAGACTTGACGTCTGGGGGGGGGGGGGTAGTTCATTGAAACTATTATAAAAGTCTTTCATGAGCACCTGGAATATGGACTTGTAGGAGACCCATGCAGGCTTTAGCAAAATAAGAATCCAGTGAAACTGTTTCAAGAAAAACGTTATCAGTGGGGCATAGTACGTGCCTTTAATCCAACCACGTGAGTGCCCGAGGCAGGCAGAGCTCTGTGAGTTCCAAGCCAGCCTGGTCTACATAGTGTGTTCCAGGACAGCCAGGGCTTCATATGAGACCCTGTCTCAAAAACAAGCAAAAAATTATGTAGTGGAGGTGTGTACGTGGACGAATCTAGGTTGGGGAGGTGATTAAACAGTCACTAAAATCCTTAAGATTCCTTCAACAGTAAGAAACAGAGACTCTCACAAAGTGGGGCAAAGTTATCAAAAAAAAAAAAAACTACTTTATTTGTTATTAGTTCTAGATAACTTGTACAGTTTTAAAGTTAATTTAGCTTTCTTATAAAAGCAAAGCTATTTTGAAAGGCTGCGGTTACATGGTTTTAAATATAAGTCAACAGTTACTTTTCAAAAATCTCAGTTTAACGTGGGCATAAAGCAGAAGGTTTAACTGCTGTGTAATCCCCCCAATGAGCTCGCTCGTCAGTCAGTGTATCAGTACTTAACAGTTTAAATCTTTCCTTCCAACACCATCTAGGGAGCTGGCATTTTGCTGGCAGCACACTTGTTTTTAGGTGGAGTTGCTTTTTCTTCAGTCCCAGCAAAATGATTTAGAGCCGAGGAAGTGAAGTACCTCTGCAGGAGATGTGTACACTGTGGCTGACTCACCCCGACCTTGGGGACTATCTGAAATGTCTCTGCTCCACTCCCTTTAGCAAGAGGAGCTGATAACATTCCCTTGCCTTGTCTTAACGAAGCTGGGTAGATTAGCTAGGTGATGGCCTAAAAAGCCTATAGAAATGCTGCCTGCCATTGTTAAGTATGCTGCATGTTCTTCTCCAGTCTTATAAAACACCAGGATAGCAGAACATTGCATGTTTTAAACTTACATGCTGATACAGTTTAAAAAAAAAAAAAAGCCGTAATTTATAGTTTTTAAAAACTCTATAGTAAATGCTGAACCCACTAAAATTACAGGGCCGAGAATTTGGCCTGTAATGCTTGCAGCTATACCTATCCGTGATAAATCCTCTGATCTTTTTCTATACGCCCCCTTAGAGGTCCACCTTGAGGTAAGGGGATGTGGCTCAGTGGTAGAATGCGTCCTAAGCATGTGAGAAAAATACAGACGGGCTGGGGACATGGCTCAGCAGTTAGGAGCACTTGCTGGCCGTGCAGAGGACCAACCTGGGTTCCATTCCCAGCACCTTCAGACAGCTCACGGCTGCATATAGCTCCAGTTCTGGGGGATCTAGTGTTCTGTTCTGGCCTCTGAGGGCACGTGTGTGTGTGTGTGTGTGTGTGTGTGTGTGTGTGTGTGGCCTGGGAAGATGGCTTAGTGACAAAAGTGATTATCTCAAGTGTGAGAACCTCAGTTTTCTCTTCAGTGTCCATGTAAAAATGTCAGGTGTGGAGGCACAAGCTTATGATTCCAACACAGGGGTCAGAGACAGGCAGATCACTGGCTTGCATGACTCAGCCAGTCTAGCTTAGCTGGTGAGCGGAGGTGGAGGTGGACCATGATGGCCTCCAAGGTTGTCTTCTCTCTTTCACACATGCATTCGTGAGTATATGTAGGCAAACTAAACGCACATACACTCACTAAATAATCTCCTTTTTAGCCTGGCTGGCATAGGTTTGTAATCCCAGCTACTTGGGAAGGCTAAAGCCAGAAGGATTACAAAGTCAAGGCTAGCCTAGAAAAACTTAGTTGAGCCCCTGTCTCAAAATGAAAAATAAAAAGACCAAGGATGTAATTCATCGGTAAAGCACTTACCTTGCCTTGGGTTCCACACCCAAGGGAGACACTTAGAAACAGACTGGGGCAAAACAGCCCTTGCAGCTTGACTGCTCTGTGAGCAAAGAGAAGGAGCCAGAAGCCCTTTTAGTTCCAAGCTCCTGTGCTCTCGAGAGCTCCAGGAAAACTGGTTTTTGTGTCTGAGTTTAGGGAAGGGTAGAGATTTTTCCTCCAAGATCACACTGGCTTCGGCTGGGTCTTGTTGAAATTCTTGCTTCTCATACATAATTGCCTGTAAAGCAGAAGTCAGACTGCCGTTTGTCCATCTCACGCTGATGATTAGAGAACTTGACAGAGTGGGCAGCCTTCATCTCCACAGGGGTGCAGACACTGTCCAAGTACCTTCAGGGTCAGTTTGAAGGAGAAGCGGTTTTACATTTTTAATTTAGTTATTTTAAATTGTGTGTGCATGTGAGTAAGGGTGCCCACAGAGGCTGGAGACATTGGATGCCCTGGAGCTTAAGTTTCGGAGACTGTGAGCCTCAGCATGGGTTCTGGGAGCCAGGTCCCCTGCAACAGCAAGATGCACCCTTACTGCCGAGCCAGCTCGCCACTGGAAAATATTTTTTTAATTACAGAAATATATATTTTAGGATGATGAGAACCTAGCTTCTGTTGCAATAAAACCTCTGCTTGTTTCTGCTGGAAAGGAAAGAGGACATTTGGTTATTTTTTGTTTTAAGTAAGTTTGTAATTTTCAGAATGCAAATGTATTTCAAACTTCATAGATTTTTTTTTTTTTTTTTACCTCAGTAACAAGTATGTTGGTTGGTTGTGACTCAGATTGTCTTTTTTACAGTGTTAGGGATATAGTCCCGCTAGGCAAGCAGTCTGCCCTGAGCCACGCTCTCAGCCCCTCACCAGGGGATTCTCGGCAAGCTCTCTTCCTATCCCCAGACTGTTTAATTTTGAGATAACGTCCCACCAACCTCCCCTGGTTGGCTTTGAACTCACTCCGTAGCCCAAGCCAGCTTTGAGTTTCTCCTGTCTCAGCCTTTTGGGTAGCTAAGATCATAGGCCTACACCACCAGACCTGGTCCTTTATTTTATTATTATTATTATTATTATTATTATTATTATTATTATGGTGTTTGTTTTTTGAGATGGGGGTTTCTCTGTGTAGCCCTTGCTGTCCTGGAACTTGCCCTGTAGACCAGGCTTGCCTTGAACTCAGAGATCTGCCTGCTTCTACCTTTGCCTCTGGAGTTCTGGCATTAAAGGTATATGGTAGTCACCACCACCCTGCTTTCTTTTTTTAATAGAAAAATTAAAATTAAATGTGCTTTCATGAAACAGGTTCCTAGACCACAGCACCCAATATTCCTTGAGCACTGACATGGCTGACCTGTAGTTCCAAAATGTATCTGCTCCCGGTGATCGTCTGATGTTGGGAGCACATGCCCCGGAACTTGCATCAGAAGCAGGCAGGGCCTTGTGAATATCATTGAAACAGTCTGCTCTAGAACTTCCTGTAGCCAGGGGCACACTGGGATGGTGAACCTGTCTCATTCCTTCTTTCCTTGTCTGAGTAATGATTTTATGTATCACATTCCTGTCTAGCTATGATCCTGGCAGGAAGAGCCTACTACGACGGCGTGGCCAAGATTGGTGAAATTGCCACTGGGTCTCCTGTGTCAACAGAGCTAGGTGAGCTGACCATCCATTTCTACAAAAACCTAGCCTGCTGCCCTAGGAGGCTAATCAGAGTGTGTCAGGTGGCTCAGTCAGGAACACAAAGGGCATTAGTTTGAGTTCACCTTGGCACATGTGGTTATGGAAGGCAGACTCGGGCTCAGGAGCAAAGTGGAGGCCCCTTCCCAGGCCTCTTAGGAACTCCACTCCTGCCTCTGCTGCCTGGGTTCTGGCCTGTCACCTCACATCCCTGAAGTTCCAGCTTGGAGAACTGTGACCTACATTTTGAACCAAGGTTGGTGAGACAGGCCAAGTTCTGCGGTGACTCACCTTGTGGAAAACGACTCCTTGGCTCCTGCTGCGGTACCCTTGGCTCCCACTGCTTCCACACTTGCCTTTGGTTGTGATTTTTCCGGTTTTGCTGGTATGAATGGATCCCCTGTGCAGGCAAGGAGGATAGCCACACCCTGGGCAGCCCCTGGCACAGCCAAGGGAAGCTGCGCTTCTATTTACAGAGCTATGCCACCATGCTGTGGTCATCTCCTGCAGGGCAGGGCCACTTTGCTAATAGACCCACATGCCACTCTCATCTTTAAAGCTTGTGGACTATGTTTTACTGTGTGGATGCTAAGAATTCTGCTTTAAGGATTCTGAAAACACAGTGAAGAGTGAGTGTGTATTTAAAGAGTGACATGTCCGTCTCTACTCAGTGTCCAGTAGTCTGAGAAACTCACTGACCGAGTTCAAAGGCTGGAACAAGCTAGAGGCTTGATGCTGGTGGCAGGTTGTGGGGCAGGCTGGGTTCATGTTCTCTGGCTGCTTTATGCCTAAAACATTGGTGAAGAAGTAGACCAAAGACACGGTGTACATCTGCAGTGATGTTACGTGAAGACTAGCAACACTGCCATGTTTAATGGAATCGATTGCATATGGTTTTTGAAGCCCCAGCTTGTGCTCTGTGGGATTTGTGACTTCCCAGAGTCATGACGACCAGTTACAGCTCTGAAGCACCATCAGTTTAATGACATGCAGCCAGCCTTATGTAGCAAATAGCAATATTTTAGACATTTGGGGTTCTGGAAGCAGCTAAGCTGATAACAGGGTTCCAAAAATAAGATTTAATTAAGAAGAAACATCCCATTGTACCAGGCATGGGGGGGGGGGGGTCTGACCCTCTCGTTAACACATGGCACTCTGACTCACCACCATTCAGCACTCTGTTTTAATGTTTTATGGGTCTTGTCACTGTTTAAATAAGACTTCTGTTCCACACCTTACTTTATTCAGCTGCAAGTCCATAACATTGAATCAACTGTTTCCACAGCAACCGTGTTGTTATAAACACCGCCCTGACACTCCAGTTTCAGTGGGGAAAGTCTGTTGTGAAGGCGAAGGCTCCTTCTGTGCAGAGGGAATGAAGTGAAGCTCCTTCCAAGTCTCCCTTTGTTTCCAGTTGTCCATTTGCTTATGTCCGCAGTCTCAGAGGGGTTTACACATTTACTTACTAGTCTTTTACCCATTTATAGCATTTTCTCGAGGTTAAACAGTTCACCTCAGTAAGCCTTGCTTTGGGGGACTTAATAATAACCTTCTTCTGACTTGCATAGTGTTTCTTTTGGCACTGTTTGTACCTTACTATATCTACTTAAGTTCCCATATGGAAGGATAACAGTGAAGTCACATATGTTTAAAAAGTAGAAGAGGAAGGAGGAGGAGAAAGAAGGGCTGGGAAGTGTGAATAAGTACTTGGTACACAGGCATGAGGACCTGAGTTCAGATCCCTAGCCCGCATGTAAAAGCAGAGTGTGGCAGCACATGCCTGCAATCCCATCACTAGAGAGGCAGACAGGAGTCTCTGGGCCTTGGTGATCAGATAATCTCCCTGAATAAGTAAACTCCAGATTCTATGAGAGACACTGTCTCAAAAATGAGGTGGAAAGGCTAGTTTATTAATAAAGACACATGACATGGATCTCTGATCTCCACAGACATGCACACCTGTTCACGGGTGCATGTACACCCCTCCTCCCAAGGTACATTGTGTTTCCGTCCTTCTCCAGTACTCTGTGTGGCTTGGGATACTTTATAACCTTATGAAACATAAAGTTTATTTAAGATTGTCTCAGTTTGGTTTCTAGTTCTGTGATAAAACACCAAGAACCAAAAGCAACCTGGGGAGGAAAGGGTGTGTTGTGCTTACACTTCCGTGTCAAGTTCATTATCAAAGGCAGTTAGGGCAGGAACCCAACCAAGGCAGGAGCCTGGAGGCAGGAGCTGATTAGAGTTGCTTACTGGCTGGCTCCTCATGGCTTGCTCAGCTCATCTTCTTATACCACCAAAGACCACCAGCCCAGACATGACACCACCTGCAGTAGTTGTCCCCTGCCACATTAATTATCAGTGAAGAGAATGCACCACAGGCTTGCCCACAGGCCAAACTTAGCTGGGACATTTTCTTAATTGAAGTTCCTTCCTTCCAGATAACTCTAGCCTGTATCAGGTTGACATAAAACTAGCCAGCACAAAGACGCACATAGACAGCTAGACAGCGTGGTGACACACGCTTGTAATCCCAACCCCTTAGAAGCTAAAGCAGAAGGATCCCAAGGTCAGCTTGGGCCATATAGTGAGGCTTTGTCTCCAAGAAAAACAGAGAAAGACTGGGGCTGGTAAGATGGCTTAGCAGTAAATGTGCTTGATGCTGGCCGATGATCTGAGTTCGATTCCAGGGACCCATTTGGTAGAAGGAGAGAACTGACTCCTTAAAAGTCGTTCTCTGGGGGCTGGAGAGATGGCTCAGTGGCTAAGAGCACTGACTGCTCTTCCAGAGGTTCTGAGTTCAGTTCCCAGCAACCACATGGTGGCTCACAACCATCTCTAATGGGATCCGATGCTCTCTTGTGGTGTGTCTGAAGACAGCTACAGTGTACTCACATACATAAAAATAAATACATAAATCTTAAAAAAAAAAAAAAAAGTTGTTCTCTGACCTCCACATGTGTCCTGTGGTCTGCCCACACATTAATGTATTAGAAAATCTTTAAATGAAGGCTGTGGTACAGTTTAGGGGTATACTACTTGGCGAGCACACAGAGCCCTGAGTTCCAACCCCAGCACAAAGACTACAGTGTAAGTACAGTAAGACCATGAATCATTTCGAATTTTTCATTTAGCGTGTCTTTTGACTCTGTTGGTGAAGATGAAGTGGATTTTTAGCTGTAGTTCATTTCCACTTAGGCAGTCTCACCTGGCATCTGTTCATCTGCTACTGTGTGGTTAATTTACTATGCTTTTGCTTAAATGTAACAAAATGTCCAGCTTACAGTGATTTAAGCAATGGGCATGTTTATTGTTCCATGTAAGGCCTGCTGAGTCAGTCCTCGCCAAGGATTCAGACCCCATCTCTTTCTTCTTGTATTCACACACATTTCCTCATGCCACTAAGGCCTGATGAGCACATTTATGTGACCTGCTATAAAGGAGGAACCCTTGCCCAGAAGCTCCAGCATGCATCCCTCCATGCTCCCTAGCCCAGGTTAGATCACACTTGTCCATGCCAGGCTGCCAGAAAAGATTCCTTGGTGTGGCCAAGCAAAGAAATGCGGAGGAGAAGCACAGCTGTTAAGACACAGCCCTGGTATCAGGCATCCCTGGCATTAATGATCTGATTTCAATGGTTTTGGGTGAAGGGCGAGACATTACACAAATGTTCCGTTCCCTGCAGACATTTTTGGCGCTTCTGCATTTTGCATGTGTCTCTGACTGGAGTGGCTTCCCCACACCCCTCCTGGGCTGGTATGCATTTGCCCGGCATTTGAATGCATCAGACCTTATCACCTGTTCCCCCAGGCCCATTACATTTTTTTTCCCCCATAACACCACAGCTGTCCTTCCCCGTCCCCACAGCTGTCTATCCCTGTCCAGTCCTGTTTAGAGGCAAGGATCTAAGCACAAAGGGAGCAGCATCCGGGCCCTTTTGTTTCTTCCGCCCACTGGGTTTTATTGCTTACCTTTGATATCTCTGTGACCATGGACTCCAGGGCATTTCTCCTGGCTCTGCTTCCTCTCCTCTGCTCAGCAAGCTGCTTTCCTGTGTGATTCCTGCAGCCTTGTGTTGAAAATTAAGGAACTAGAAAATTAAAAACATCTTCTGAAGGCTGTGACTATGTACAGCACCTACCCTCCCGTGTACCTGCACCATGTCTTCTAGTGAGTGCTGTTGGACACTGCCCACTTTTGACTAGCCTGATTTTCCCAATGAGAAATATAAGACTGTCTCCCTCGCTCCATAGAATAGCCCATCCTAAATACTTGCTGTGAGCCGGGCCCATGCCCAGCATTTCACATGTAGTTACCAAGTAGTTCTCACTGTAGGCCTGAGTGGTGGACATAGGTGCCTTCCCTCTATCACAGGCAAGGCCTAGAGGCAAGGTGACTTGTCTCAGATCACTCAGTTAGCAGGGGGAGTCTGACTTTAGAATCTGAGTTCTTGACCTTTGCACTGTCACTGAGGCAGGGGGGAGAGGAAGAGCCGGCTGAGGAGCCGCTGGAGCCTCAACCATAGGGGCCTCTTCAGAAAGGGATGAAGCCAAGTCTGTGATTCCAGCACTCAGCGCCTGAGTTCAAGGTTAGCCTGAGCAACATAGTCATAACTTAACTGAAAGAGGAAAGAAGGGGCAGGCAAGATGCACTTAGCATCAAGCCTGGGGACCTGGAACCCACATGGTGGAAAGAGAGAACCAGTTCCTGGAAATTGTCTTTTGACCACCACATGCATACACAGCATGGAAAGTACTGCCCATATCCCACCCTCTCAAATTTTTATGTAATTTTAAAATTAAAAAAAAAAAAAAGAGAGAGAAAGATATTAAAGCTGATATTAGTGGCAGAGCAGGCCTGGCCTGGGTATTTAGTGGTGATCAGTTCCCCTTGAAGATGATGGTTTCCCTCAGATGTGTCTGTTAACCACAGGAGTCAAGAAGTTAGTGATATGGAAATAACAGATAAATCACACAAACACATGCACACAGTCTTTTACTGTCAACCCAAATTTGGGTCTCATTAAATCCTCGATGACAATGAATGTGTGGGGAATGCTTCTGTCCCCCTCTACCCTCACCCGAGGTCCTCACTCATTCCATTCATTCCTGGGCAAAGTGTTTAAGTGATCTGTAGGTGTTCCCTTAGGGGTGGCTGCTAGGCTGAAGAACAAACAGTAATTACCTCCTTAGCAGAGGGAAGTGATAACCCACCTCCATGGTGACCACATCCAGTCACTCTCCCTGGACATGGACTTTGTCACCAAACAAGACAAAGCAGGATTTGAGAAGCCTAAGATCCCTATGGAGGTGGGCAGGTATATATATCTGTCTTCATTCTGTCCAGCTCTAGTTCAGGAAAGAGCCCATGCCCAGGACAGTGAAGCCAGGCGACTGTTTACCATCCTGAGACAGGCTGCCTGTCAACTGGAGAGAGCGCCATAGAGGTGGTGGTGTCAGTTTGCTGGGTGCAACAGAGCTTGGGCAACACTTGGCCTTTCCGAGTGGGTTGGGCGTGCAAGGAGGAGGTGAAGGTTGTGCTGTGTAGGTTGTTTGAAGAGGAAATGAGATAATGTGCCTCCCAGCATCTAAAATACCAAAGACTAGAAAAATGCCTCTAGTGTCCGCTTTACTTCACCAACCTTTGGGAAATTAGCAAATACTCCCGGTGTGCCTCCTAGATGCTCTTTTCATTCATAGAGTAGGTAACGTGGGTTTGTAAGGGTACGTTTTCCCACAATGACGCTTGTTTTTTTTCATGAGTCAGTCATTCCATTCTCTCTATTGTAACTTTGTTTGTTTGTTTCATTTCCCGTTCTTTTTCTTTCTTCTATTGTTCTTTTTCTCATTTCATAGCCTGCACAATTAAAACGTCCATTTTAAACTCGTTAATTGCTTCACATGGTAATAATGCCAGAACAATAACTGGGCAAACCTAGCAGGCATCTTAATATTCAGTGGGGAAAATTGTAATTGTTGTGGGACCTTTAAAAAGGGTTGGCCAGGTTGGATGGTGGTGGCACACACCTTTAATTCCAGCACTAGGAAGGCAGGGGCAGGGGCAGGGGCAGGGGCAGGGGCAGGGGCAGGGGGATCTCTGTGAGTTCAAGGCCAGCCTGAAAGCAAGTTCTAGGACAGGACTACACATAGAAAACCATTTTATTTTATTTTATTTTATTTTTCTTTCTTTTTTTGTTTTTTGTTTTTTGAGGCAGAGTTTCTCTGTGTAGCCCTGGCTGTCCTGGAACTCACTCTGTAGACCAGGCTGGCCTCGAACTCAGAAATTCGCCTGTCTCTGCCTCCCAAGTGCTGGGATTAAAGGCGTGCACTGCAGGGTTGAGAAACCCTATCTTAAAAAGCAAAACAAAACAAAACAAAACAAACATTTGGGTTGGGAATGAAGCTTAGTGGTAGAGCCCTTGCCTAGCAAGGGTCCTAGGTTGAAGTCCTAAGTTCCATCCCCTACACTGCAACAGGGAAAAAACATGTTAACAGTCTCATATTACCCAGGTATGGTGACACACACTTGTAATCATTTGGGAGGCTGGAGCAAGAGGACAACATCACCATGCATGTGCACACTCATGCACACATGTGGGGGCATGGGGAAAGAGAGAGAGAGAGAGATTAAAATAGAAATGAAAAGCAATAGTCGCTGGGCAGTGGTGGCGCACGCCTTTAATCTCAGCACTTGGGAGGCAGAAGCAGGCGGATTTCTGAGTTTGAGGCCAGCCTGGTCTACAGAGTGAGTTCCAGGACAGCCAGGGCTACACAGAGAAACCCTGTCTCGAAAAACCAAAAAAAAAAAAGAAAGAAAGCAAGAAAGAAAGAAAAAAGAAAAACAATAGTCTATAACCAAAGGCCAATGGAATTGATAAGGCGTAGCTGACTGAGCCAGTTGCCCTGCTCACGTAGAGCAGACTCTGCCTCTGCAACCACAGGAACTAAAGGGAGCCCAGATTTACTGGCGTAATTGAAGGAAGCGGTTGTAATGAAGGGGTGAAGATGTTTCTTAGAAAATGATGCCAGCAAGATCCCTTCATATGAAAGGATCTCCTCAGGACATCCTGCAATACCACAGCCACAAAGGATAGAGCGTGAGAGGCTGTGCGATGTCGTCTTGATCTCTGTCCAGACTGCTAGCACACAGCTGCTGACCTTTGCCTCTTAGGCTCTGGAGGGATAAGTCTTTGTATGCTGAGGAACTGACTGACAACCGGGGCACCCGAGGCTCAGGATGGGGCTGTTTGCCAGCGAGTGAGTAAACCAGTCATGGCTTTTAGATGCTTCTGTAAGGACTGGGTTGAGGGGGGCTCTAGATAGGTGAATGCACATTGGTTCATGGAGCATAGTGCATAGGGAGAGAATGCAAGCCTGTCCCCATGCCTCCAGAGTCTGTCCATCCTCCCTCCCTCCCTGCCTCCCTCCCCCCCTCTCTCTTTCATGTTTTTGTTACTGTTTTGCTTTTGTTTGTTTTGTTTTTCAAGACAGTTTCTCTGTGTGTACCCTTGGCTGTCCTAGAACTCGATTTGTAGACCAGGCTGCCCTCAAATCAGAGATTCCCTACACCCGTGTCTCCAGAGCACTAGGTTTGAAGGCATGTGCCACCACCATCCAGTCAGGAGTCCTTTCTAATGAACCAGTAATGTTTAACTCTTCTGAGAGAGTCCCATGGCCAAACCCATGGAAGACAAGGTGAGAGCCCCAGCTTACAGCTGACGGGTGAAAGTAAGTGGTGATCTACTTTCTATCGGACATGAACAGGAACAGTCTTGTGAGACTGAGCTCTTAGCCAGTGGGATTTATCGCTGTCTTCAGATAGACAGTGTGAGAATTGAATTTGAGGCCACCCAGTTGTTATCTAGTACAGACTGCTTTCTGGGTATGTGTGAACATTGTAACAAAGCATTCTGTGTTTCAAAACTAAGGAGAGGAATTTGAATTTACCTTCTCATACCCTACCCCGACATTGGGAATGAAACCCACAACTTTGCATATGTCAGGCAAGTAAATGCTCTACCACCAGCTGTGTTCTCCATCTTTTTCATACATTTCTAAGCAGAACCAAACTTAGAAAGGATGTGACAGTTTGTTAAAGCACAGAAAAGATGTTCTAGGTCCATATCTAAAGTTATATGAGAAGCCAGCAAGCACTATTGAAATTATTCTTGAGAAATTGCTCTTGTTTGACTTGCGACAGGGTCACACTGCATAACCGGGGTATGTGCCACCACACCTGGTTTACCCTAAAGCATCTTTGGAAAAGAGAAGTCAACTGGTGTGGCGGAACCCACCACCTAAGTACTCAGAAGACTGAGGCAGGAGGATCACAAGTTTAAAGATCACAAGTTTGAGTGCAGCCTGGGCACATGCCTATAATGCCAGCACTTCAATGGGCTGTGGGGCTGCCGAGGGGTGGGAAGATCATACATCAAGGTTATTCTTAGCTACATAACGAGTCTTCAGGCCAGCTTGGGCCACATGAAACTTGGTCTCAAAAAAAAAAAAAAAAAGTAATTCATAATATCATGCAGGTGCTTAAACATGAATGATCCTGTCAGAGGCTTGATAGGAAAAACTGTTTCTTACTGAATGTCGGGGCTTAACAGACATTAACATGGCTCCAACAATCACAGCACTAAGGAATTCAGTCCTTTACCACTTGGTCGTGTTGGGATTAGTAGACTCAGAGAGCTGTAAACAGGGTTCCGCAGGTAAAATGGTCTAATCCACTGTGTTTAACTGTTAAATAACTCACAGGGCCAAATCCGTGGCCACGGGCTGCCAGGGTGTGACCTACAGTCACACACATAAACCTTTATGCCCTGTCCACAGCTCAAGTTGGCAGCATGCTGACCTCCAGCACACAGGGAGGAAGCTCAGTGTGAGGAGGCTGTCAGGCTCGGCTCTACCGCAAGCAGCACTTAACTTTTTCAAACTTAGGAAGTACTGAAAAAGTTGAAAGAGAAAACAGAAAATGGCCGGAGAAAATGTCTTAGAAAAATATTTCAGAGATCAGAGAGCTTCTGAATCACTTTTTTGATCATTTAAGCAGAAAGGAAAAAAAAAAAAGGTGATTTGCATTTATTTATTAAAAAAAAAAAAAGAAACAAAAGACAGCCTTTCTTCTGGGAATTTATAAACTTGCTTTGATTTTATTTTATTTTTTGTTATCTTACCATTGTATAAATTTAGGCAGTGTTATTTTGTTCCAATTTAATAAGCTGTTTCATTATTTTGAGTTATATTTAATTTCTTTTTACATATTATTTGTGTGTGTGTGTTTGTGTGTGTGTGTACATGACAGTGCTGGTATGGGAACAGAGGTCGACCTGGGAGAGTCAGTTCTCTCCTTCGCAAGATACATTGCAGAGATTGAACCCAGGGTGGCAGACTTGGTGGCAGGCACCTTTACCCACCAGACCCTCTCCCCAGACTCCAGACCAGCATCTTAAATTGAAAACAAAATAGATTCTTTCTGTACCCTAAAAACCCATGGGTTTCCCCCCTTCCGCTATCACTTTACCTTACTTTCTCGACTTTTGAGTCAGTCTCCTGTAGCCTCACCAACCCTCAAGTTCACAGTCTCAACATTCTTCTGGACTGCTGGGAATACAGGCATGTGCCACTGAACCAGTTTGTGTTTTCTCTTACTGATTGCAGATCGAGTCTTCAGTCTTAAAAGGAAGAACAGAAAAGGGTACGAAGGAATTTTTGGGGGGTTTTGGTTTTTCGAGACAGGGTTTCTCTGTGTAGCCCTGGCTGTCCTGGAACTCACTCTGTAAACCAGGCTGGCCCGGAACTCAGAAATCCGCCTGTCTCTGCCTCCTGAGTGCTGGGACTAAAGACGTGCACCACCACGGCCCGGCCGAAGGAATATTTTTAAAAGAAATCTGCAAGGGTAGGAACATGGCTCAGCGGTGAAATGCTTACTGAGCAAGTGTGTGGGCCTGGGTGAGGATTCCAGCATCTGCATAAAAGCCCTAGCGCTGGGGAAGTGTGGAGCTCAGGTAAAGACACTAGTCAGTGAGCTCCTGGCTCAGTGAAAGACCCTGTCTCAAAACATGGAGCTGTAATCCCAGCACTCAAGAGGCAGAGGCAGGCGGATTTCTGGTTCGAGGCCAGCCTGGTCTACAAAGTAAGTTCCAGGCCAACCAGGGCTACATAGTGAGACCCTATCTCAATAATAATGTGGAGAGTGACAGAGGGAGACATTCAACCCCACCTCTGGCTTCCACACGCGCATTTGCATGGAAGCATACTGATTCCAAAAGGATGGCTAATACATTCCTATGATGTAAAGAAAAGATAGAATTCAGAGCAGTCCATGAGCAAGGACTGCAGAGTCAAACCAGTTACGTCCAACCTAAGTCATGTGATACTTAATTAAGGCTCTTTTTAAGGAGATTTCCCACAGAAAATAAGAAACAGTAGGGTGTTAATTGGTTTACCTGACAGTACCAGCCACACGCCAGGTGCTGTCCTAGCACCAAATATACATCGACTCTGCAGTCCTGTGACAACCCTATGAGATGTATGCCAGTAACATCCCTTTCACAGAGGTGGAAGCAGGTTCAAAGAGAGTCACTTGCCCCTGTCACCTAGCTACTTGTTGACTAGATCTGGGCTGTGTGTCCCATTATATCAATTGAATTTTATTTATTTATTTAATGCCGTCATCAGACACACCAGAAGAATACATCGGATCCCATTGCAGATGGTTGTGAGCCACCATGTGGTTTCTGGGAATTGAACTTCAGGATGCTCTGGAAGAGCAGCCAGTGCTCTTAACAGCTGAGCCATCTCTCCAACCCGCCAATTTAATTTTTGTTTTGTTTTGTTTTGTTTTTCGAGACAAGGTTTCTCAGTATAGCCCTGGCTGTCCTGGAACTCACTCCGTAGACCAGGCTGGCCTCGAACTCAGAAATCCACCTGCCTCTGCCTCCCGAGTGCTGGGATTAAAGGTGTGTGCCACTTTTAAACATAAAAAGATGCACTTTTCTGATGTGACTTCTTACATGACAGTCAGATTATCCTGGTATCATCACTCAGCAGAGTAAAAGCTAGTGTTAACCACGCAGCTGCCATAGGGCCAGAAACTGACTCAGAGGTGAGTGAAGTCTGCGTTTTCTGTTTTTCTCAGATACCATTTCATATTAGGCACATTGTATTTACTTTGGAACAATTTGCACCATGACTGCTTCTTCCAGCATGTGTGTCACACACCCACACGTTTGTGTATTGGAAGCCAAAATTCAACTTCAGTATTCAGGTTCAGACAGTGTTCCCCCGGAGCAATTTTTTTTATTTTTTGAGACAGGCTAGACTGGTTGGTCACTGAACCCCAGAGTTCTAACTGTCTCCACCTCCCCAGTGCTGGGGTTACAGCACATACTACTGCCACACCCAGCTTTTTCTACAGGTGACTGGGTGTTGAACTCAGGTCCTTATGCCTGTATGACAGAACCATCTTGCCAGCCTCCTGCCCCAGCTTTTAGGAAAAAAATTATTCCCTTTCTATGTAATGGGGGTGGGGAGCACAACACCTGTGCCATGTGATCGGAGGCAGGGGAGTAGTAGATTTGCACCTTCCCACACGGGTCCAGATCATTGAACATGAGTTGTCGGGTGGCTTTACCCACTGAGCAATCCCATCAGCCCCATAACTTTTTCATTGCATGATAACAGTTTAGATCAGGGAAGAGGAAAAAAAAGACCAAGAGTCTTTCCTGGAGTCATGCACATGACAGCACCTCTTGCCCTCACAAGTGACTTGATTTATCTCGGTTTTTCAGTGTCTGTATGCAATATGTCTGTTTAGAGCAGGAAAGCTCTTACCTGTAGTAATTGCAGAGAAAAGGAGTTTAGAAATATGTAACTTACAAGCGTCTATGCTTGTCTTAGAGCTGTCACAGGCCTTTGTTGTACAGTCATATTGGTATATATGTGTGTACTCCTAAGGGGTTAAAATGTTGTGTGTTGTAAATTGCTTCCTTTACTGAAGTAACTATGTGTTCACATCTTGTCCTGTCACCTGTCATTCATAAAGACCTCAGTTATGAGACATATGTCATTAGAACCATATCCTTTCACAGAAGTGGAACCAGGTTCAAGGAGAGTCACCGGCCCAGGTCACATAAGCTGCCCATTGTTAGTTGACTAAATCCCAAATATGTGGCCTATTGTGCCAATTCAATTTTTTTATACTTACGATTTTAAAATTACCTTTTTAACTTGTGTGTGTGTGTATGTGTGTGTGTGTGCGCGCGCACACAACATATGTACCATGGCATGTGAGGGGAGACAGAGGGCAGCCTGGAAGAGTCACTTCCCTCCTTCCCATGCAGATCCAGGTAATGCACTTGGGTTGTTAGGACTGGGTTGCAGCAGGTGGCTTTCTCGCTGTGTTAAAACAACAGACACATGCAACTTATCCATCCAGGAAGCCACGGCGGGGTTAATGGCAATGGTGAGTGTGGTAGAGGCGTTTCCACCTCTTAGTGGACCAGGAAGCGGGGAGCTGAGTCAGAACTGGACAGAACTGCACATTTCCAGATCCACCGCCAGAGACCCATTCTACTGGCTAGGCCCTTATCCAAAAGGTCCCACAACCTTACAGAAGAGCACCCCAGCTGGGGACCATGTGTTCAGATATGCGTGCCTGGGGGAGGTCTTTCATGGTTGAATCATGACAGACCCCATAGAGCTGAGGTTGTGAGATCTTTATTATTTTAGCTTTATTATTTAATGCTACCTGATTCCTTGGGCACATGCTACATATGAATCCGAAACAACACCTGTTTTTTTAATTATTACTTTGCCCATCCTCGGGATCTTTGAATTTGGAAGTGTCCAAACGGAAAATTATCCTGTTTCAACCTGGTTTTCACAGTTCATTGATCTTTTTCTCCTAGTAGAAAATTTAAGATAAAAAAGGATGGTAGAGATAGTTTCATGGGTAACAGGACCTAAGTTCAGTTCCCAGCAGCAAGGTTGGACAGTTCACGACTACCTACAACTTCAGTTCCAAGGGATCTAATCCCCTGTTTGAACTTATAAGGCATTTACACATGTGTGTGCATAAACACACACACCTACACATGCGCACACACACACAAATATTAAATATCATTTTAATTTTTTAAAAAGGAAGTGGATAGGTACCCTTGTACTCATGTTGTCAGACTGACTCAGGGCCAAAGCAGTGTCCTATCATGTTGGTATATCAGTGCCAGGGACCCAGGGACTCTGCCTCAGATGCTGACACCATCCTTGGTAGCTAGATCTAGAAGGTAGCTTCTTGTATCCTGTTATGAATGAATGAACATTTCTTAAACTGTTGGTGGCACTGTGTCAGAAAGGGGAAAAGCAGGTTCTAGCACACAGGAGAGAGGCACCTGAGAGCACAGCAAGGACAGTGGCTCTGCTCAGGAGCGCAGGGACAGAAAGGGGCAATGAAGAAAGTGAGGCCCAGCCTGCTGCAGACATTTCCCAGCATGCAGCAGTGCCATAGTGGGATGGCAGCTCTGGTGGGGAGACCAGGAAGATTCCTTGTTATATAGGTAGAATACTCTCTAGGAAAAGCAAAAACACAGGAAAAGATCCTGGGAAATGCAGACCAAACCACAAGATAACCACTTCACACCCAGCCAAGCTGCTGCAAATAAAAAGACAGCCAAGACCTAGCAAGATGGCTCAGTGGATAAAGTACTTGTCGCCAGCCAGACAACCTGAGGACCGATATGGTAGAAGGAGAGAGTTGACTTTCATTAGCTGTCCTCTGACCTCTACATGTGTGCTCTAGTTTGTGTGTGTGTGTGTGTGTGTGTGTGTGTGTGTGTGTGTATTACGATAAAAAATTTAAGGTTTATTTACTTACACAAATTCATGTATATGAATGTATGAATGGCCTGCCTGCATAATAGGATCCCATTACAGGTGGTTGTGAGCCACCACGTGGTTGCTGGGAATTGACCTCAGGACCTCTGGAAGAGCAGCCAGTATTCTTTAATTGTTGAGTGATCTCTACAGCTCCTAAAATTGTTTTAAAAAACGGTCAATAACAATATTAGCAAAGAAGTAGCAAGCCAGGCATGGTGGTGCACGTCTTTAATCCCAGCACTCGGGAGGCAGAGGCAGGCAGATTTCTGAGTTTGAGGCCAGCCTGGTCTATACAGTAAGTTCCATGTCAGCCAGGAAGATCCTCTCTCAAAAAATAAAATAAAATGCAGAAAAAATGAAGGTTTCATATACTGTTGGTGGGGGTGTAAAATGAAGCAGATATGTTAGAAAACAGCCTCAGTTCCTTAAATTCTTATGTGACACAACAATTCTACTTCTTAATTGTGTATGAGAAATGAAACGTGTCACGCCACATAATCTTAAACTTGAACATTAATTATATCTTATAATTAGAAAGCCATTTGATCTGTCCCTATAATGAAGTGTTATTTAGCCAAGAAAAAAAAAAAAAATGGAGTACTGATGCATGCTGCCACATAGCTGAGCCGCTAAAGCTTGGCAAGTCAAAGAAACCAAGTAAAAGGGCCGTATATTGCATGATTCCATTTATATGACATATTGAAAAACACTAATAAACACAGAGCAAACTTTGAAGTTTAAAAGGGGACCAAATGAGGATTGGTTGCCTAGTGAGTAGTGGGATTCTTTTTGTGTGGTTAAAAACAGATTTTGTGGTTAAAAAAGGCAGGGATGTGGGTTGCAGAGTGTTGTGAATACATATACTAAATGTTACTGCTAGCACTTGGGGGCACTTTACTGACAGCAGCAACAAAGAATAAGTTGGGCCGGAGAACACTGTGGCTCCTGGAGAGGGCCCAAGTTTAGTTTCTAGGGCCCATAATGGTGAGCTCACAACCACCTATAACTCTAGCTCCGGGGAGGGGTCTGAGATGTCTGGCTTCCACAGGCACCTGCATTCATATGCACATACCATCCCCCACAAGTGAGTGTGAGTGTGTGTGTGTGTGTGTGTGTGTGTGTGTTTAAACAGTAAAAATTTTAAAGGAGCTGGCGACCTCTGCTTACATCTCAGGAATAGTTGTGAGACTAGGCGAAGGCATCCTAGTGATCTGTCAGCAGAAGTACCAGAAGGGTGGGACAGAGGAGAGGTAGCAAGAGCCACAGTCTTACTGTCCCAGTTGGGCTCATTGTTGAGCTTTCGGTGAGGCAGGGATGTAAGAAGAAGAGTTACAGATGAACTTAAGAATCCTTGATTGGCCAAGCGAGTTGACATGGGGTTTGATTCTAACCTAGGAATCGGTTCTCTTTTGAAACCATGGCCATCTTTTGCAGCAGCAGACCCGGTCTTCACCTATAACACAGTAAAGAGATTGTGGATATGTAGACATACACAGTTTGATTTGGGATTGGCTCTGAGTTCAGGGGTAGCAAGAGCTACAGAATCTCATGGAAAAAGATGATCTCACCTACATGAGGGTGGCAGAGAAGCTGCAAGTCTGAGGATGGGCTACAGGGGAGGTTGGAGAAGCTGTGCTTTCTCTTAGAACTGAGGCTGTCTTCACTTGCCTGGGCTTTGGAGCTTGTGGAGAGGCTCATGAGCAATAATGTGCAAAAGAAAGATGGACCCTTGTTTCTTGGTGTGTTGGCGTGTGTCATTTCAAATCGAGGAATTAGCATCATTAGCACTAAAGGTTGGGAGTTATTAGCAACTGAGTCATACTTTAGGAGGCTGGGTTCAGAGGTACAGTACAAATTACCAGACAAGCAAGGAGGCACCTTGAATAACAGGCATTTACAACCTTGACCTGCACCTCACAGGCCAGCAGGGCATCCCTGTGACTCTGCAGGGACCCAGGGATGATGTGTCACTCAGGCACAGCTTCCGCCTCTATCCTGATAGGGTTTGCAGCACACTGTCATTCATTCGTTCATTCATTCATTCATTTTCTCTCCCTCTTCTCCACCTTCTGCCCTCACTCTGCTCTGTTGTTCTTGATGTCTTTTAAAAAATACACACATGTGCGCATGCACTGGGTATGGTGATGATGCATGCTTTTAATCCCAGCACTTGGGAGGCAGAAGGAAATGGCTCTCTGAGTTCAAGGCCAGCCTGGTCTACAGACTGAGTTCTAGAACAGCCAGGGCTATGGGGGGGGGGGGAGGAGAAGCCTGCCACAAAAAACTAAAGCAACAACAACCACAAACCAAGATGGGTGGATGGATGGATGGATGATGGATGAGATCCAGTGTAATCCAGAATGACCTCAAACTCTCTGTGTAGCTGAGGGTGACCTTGAACTTCCAATCCTCCTGCTTCTACCTTCTGAGAGCTAGAATTACTAGTACATACCACCATACCTAGCTAATGCAGTGCTGACAATGGAACCTGGAACCTCATATATGCTGGGTAAATACTGCACCAAGTGAACTACATTCCCAGCCTCTGGCTGGGTTATTTGAGCCAGGGTCTTGCTAGCTATGTAGCTCAAAAGTAACCTTAAACTCAAAACCGTCCTACCTCCCTGTCTCCTGAGTTCAGCCTGAACCATCATGCATCGCTTCTTCTGAAGTTTTACTGTATCTAATTAAATATTTTAATTTTATTTCTCTTTTATTCTGTGCTCAATCCAGCTTAATTTCCATTCATATTAGTGCTGTATAATTTACAAGTCCTCTGGGATGTCGAAAACGATATACTTTGATTTTATAATGAAAATTAAAACCTACATTCTAAAAAAAAACCTTACATCTTGACTGAAAAATGAACCTAATAAACATCAAATTTAGTTTTTCTCTTTATTATCTTAAATGTCTATTTTGACATAATTAAAGCCTTTGATATAAATTATTTTGGCCAGCTTCACCCCACCCCCCCCTTTGAGATAAGGTCTCATGTATTTGGACTGTCCTCAAACTTGCTTTGTAGCCAAGGATGACCTTGAACTTCTAGTTCTCCTGATTCCACCTCCTAAGTGCTTGTATATGGATGTGTGTCCCTATGCCCTGTGTAATTCTGGAAGCCTGGGGACCAAGTCTAGAGTTTTAGGCATGCTAAGCATGTAGCTCTACCCACTGAGCCACATCTCAGTGCTTCCCACTCTTTAATGGTAACAAGATCTAGTTTGACTATTTTTTTGTTTTGTTTTGTTTTGTTTTTCAAGACAGGGTTTCTCTGTATAGCCTTGGCTGTCCTGGAACTCACTCTGTAGACCAGGCTGGCCTCGAACTCAGAAATCCGCCTGCCTCCACCTCCCAAGTGCTGGGATTAAAGGCATGTGCCACCACTGCCCGGCTTATTTTGACTATTTCTAAAACTTACTTTTAAACTTTCACTAATTAATGTTTTGATGCTGGTGCTGGAACCCAGGGCCTCACACCTATAGTTGGAGTGACAGTTTGTTACTTGTTTTTCCTCTGGCCATTCATTGTCAGGGATTGAACTGAGGACCTCATGCATGCTGGTCAAATGCTCTGCTACTGAGCTGTATTCCCCATTGGTGACATTCATTACTTTTGGTGGCTGTCTGTATTTCTCGGTAAATTTCCCTCTCTTGGTGCTGGGGAGGAAGAGACACGCCATGGTCCTAAGGAAGTTTGGGACTTCTTTGTTCTTGGCTCTCAGAGAAAGCTGAGCAGAGGAAAATTAATTTCTGGGTATTCTAAAAAGCCACATGAAACCCAAATCCCAGTCGGTAATTAGGTGACAATGGGGTAATTAGGTGACAATGGAAGTACTTTTCTTTCCTATTTAGTTTTTATTTTGACAGTTGCTTAGATTTCTTTATTTGGCTTTAGGTGAATGAATGTTTTGCCCACATACACACATGTACATGTGCCATGTGCCTGCTGGATCCCCTGGAACTCAGGTTATGGATAGCTGTGCGTTCTAAGACTCAAACCTGGGTGCTCTGAGAAGAAGACGCAGTGCTCTTAACCCCCAGTCACCTTTCCAGCCCCTCCTTTCCTATTTAAATGAGCATCTGTTATCTAGTAAGCCTTGTTCTAGTTTTGAAGATAAATGAATACAACAAAAGTTCCCCTCCCTGGGGACTTTCCAGAGGAGAATAGACACATGGTGTGACATGTCAGGTGACAGATGAGGAGCACTGAGTGGTGGAAGACAGGATGGAACGCAATTGCTTTTGTTGGCAGTAGGCACCATGCGCATATTGTGAGGCAGGTGCTGGACACAACCATTCCAGTGAAAACCAGCGAGTGTGAAGGTCCTGAGGCTATAGCAGACATAAGTCTCTGTCCTTGGGGAGGCAAGGAAAGTGAGAAGGGCGAGCATTTTCGATGAAGAGGGTGAGGAGGTGGGCCAGGACATGGGGGCTGTGGGCCGTGGAAGAACTTGGCCTTTCAACCTGAGTTGGAGCTGTGGGCTCTGAAGGTGGTGAATCGGGAGTGGAATGATCAGACATAGATTTATAAAGGCTTTTCCTGGCCTCTGGATGAAGAGTTAATGGTGAAAGGTAGAAACTCGAAGCCTGGTACAAGACTGGTATGCAGTCCAGGTGGGACAGAATGGTGGTTGGGGTGGAGGAGGAGACACTTGTTTGCTGGTCCATTGAGCACACGTGAGGAGAAGGACTGGATGCCTGTTACAGTGACTGGAGCTGCTGAGCCTTTCTCTGGAAACTTGAGTTTGGAGATCATTGTAAACAGGCCCTGTAAACAGTGCAGCAGTCTTACCAGCCCAACAACGGGGATACTAAGCTAGTTCCTGGGTCCTCCCTGGTTCATAAACATGGCCATTCTTGAGGGCCACCATTGTTTTTCTTATGGTCTTCTCATTTGATTGTCACTAGGTTGGAGGAAGGGTTTCTGTCAAGTCTCACAGGCTCAGCCTGCTACATAGGACAAGCTATGTATGCCTCTCAGCCAAGCCCAGGAGCCCGGTCCTCTCTGAAAGGCCCCTCTCTCTCCAGTGAGACTGTAGAGCAAGCAGCCATCATGAGCCCTCTTCTACCCGTTTCCAGGCTTCTGTGTGTATCTGTGAGCCAGGACACCAGCTGGCTTCTTCTAGTGGAGCCTTAGGCAATTCTACCATCTTAGCTTTCCCTCCTACGTAATCCATTCACTCAGCTGAAACAGCTTCAAGGACCAGCTCAATCTTAGGCCACGTGTGCCTCTATGGTACTGCCCAGCCTTTCACAGTTCTATTTTTAGACAAAAATTCAAATGGTCTAGTATCTTTAAATTTTTATTACACTATATTTTTGTACATGTCTCTGTACATATATGAGTGTGCCATGGCATGCCTGTGGAAATCAGTGGTTATGTTCTAATGTGTGAGTCTTCACATCACCATGCTTGGTGGCAAGTGCCTATACCCACTGAGCCATCTCATGGTCTCACCAATCCAGAGTGTTCTGGTACAGATGAAACTTTTGCCTCCCACATCCTGAGCATCACTTCAGCCTTGTGTACTGCATTAGCTACTTGTGCATCATGCTGATAGATTCCTAAAACAACATAAAAGGAAGGAATTACTGACTTGGGCTCATATTTTCAGGAGTGATGGAGTGATAGTCAGTCATGAAGGAGAAGGTGTAAACGAGCAGAGTAGGCACACCATGGCAGCCAGGAAGCAGAAAAAAAAGTAAAGAAAACAGGCAGGCCAGGATTTACGCCTCAAACTCAGTCCAGGTGCAAGACCTACTTGTACACGCCTGGGCCCACTTCTTACTTTTTCCTACCTCTCAGCATTGCTATCATTATATGAATCCACCAAGGGATTAATCTGTTAAGTAAGCCAGAGCCTTCATGATTTAATAACTCCCCAGAAATGTCCTTCCACACATCCAGAGATGAGCCTTCAGTCCAATCAAGTTGACAGTGAAGATGAGCCATCACTGGTGCCCAGTAAAGCAAACCCGATCCCTTCCCCATGAACTCTCCACTCACAGTTGAACCAAGGACACCTAGAAGTCAGGAACCCAAGCTCAGCATCAAACCTGGGTCTCACTCTCAGTAGAGTCTTTGTGTAATAATAAGAAAATCTTCCATCCTCTCAAACACTCGGATAAGATCCTCAGGGGCTGGAGAGGTGGCTAAGCAATTAAGAGTACTTGCTACTCCAAAGGACCCAGGTGCTGTTCTAAGCATCCATATTGTCCATCTGTAATTCCTGCTCAAGAGAATCTGATGCTACCGTAAACCTTCACACACACATACACACACACACACACACACACACACACACAGAGACACACACAGAGAGACACACAGACACATAAGGTAAAATAAAAACGAAAACAGAAATGTGTACCATTCCAGATGTACCATTAAGTCTTGGATGAAAATGTCTACAGTTAATTGACTGCATTATCAGAAATGAGCCGTTGTCACCTCATTCATGATTGGTGGTTGACAGCACACCTGTTTTCATTGGTGTCAGCATCGCAGTGGATGTACTTCAGTAAATAAGAAAAATGAATTATTAATGTTCAATTCACCTCACTTGAAGTTATTTGTAGAACACACTAATCTTTTAGTGTTGTATTTTACATTAAAATGTAAAGAAAACAACTCATATTCTCATATAGAAATGATAAAAAAAAGTGATAAGCTTCTTCTATGTGATATACACTTGGTACATTTGAATAAATTAAAGCATTCTTTTGGGCCAGCCAGATGGCTCAGTGGGTAAAGGCACTTTCCATGCAAGCCTGGTGGCCTGAGTTTGATCCCCAAGAACCCACATGAAGATTGATGGCGAGAACTGAATCCCAACAGTTATCCCCTGACCTCCATCCATGGCATGCATACCTACATAGCATGCACATACAATAATAATAATTTTAAAAAAACTATTCTTTTAGCTGAAATAAAAAATAGTACATTAAAATTCAACTGGAGGGCCAGGCGGTGGTGGTGCACGCCTTTAATCCCAGCATTTGGGAGGCAGAGACAGGCGGATTTCTGAGTTCGAGGCCAGGGCTATACAGAGAAACCCTGTCTCAAAAAAAAAAAAAAAAAAAAAAAAATTTCAACTGGAGGTAATTAGCTGGCAAGATGGCTGTGTGGATTTGAGTTTGGATCCCCAGAACCCATGTAGGCTGGATATGGGAGTGCTAGATAGAGGCAGAAACAAGAGAGTCCCTGGAAGCTCCAGAGCCAGCTAGTCTGGCATACACAGAAAGTAGAAAGAGCAGACAATCAGACAGATTAAAAAAGGTTGAGGCTTAATACCTGAGGTTGTGTCCACTCTCCACATGTACATGTTTGCATTCATATGAACACATACATAGATACATCATACATACAAGAAACATCTTAAATAAGAAATTCACCTTAAATATTATCACAGATCCTGTGTTTAGCTTGCTCTACTTGTGATAGCAGGTATAGGCTAATTGGCTAATCAAGAGTCAGGTGGGAAATAACTCTCAGTTTGCTTTCAGAATCAGTTTATCAGGCCAGTGACAGAAATGTCACCTAGACCGTGTATCTCTCTTCTGGTTTAAAACTGGCTCCGATTTTGTCAGTGAGGTAGCCTCTAGTCCCCTCATACCCCATTCTGCAGACCTGGTGCTGTACTGCTGTTGTGTTCCATACCTCACTGAGTCTTGATTTTAAAATACCCAGAGGGCTGTAGGTAACAGTTTTTGTCTTTTTTCCCTTTCAGTCTATTTTTTAGTGCTTCAGCCTTACAGAACGAGTAGGCCTTGAATTGTGTCTGTACGCCCTCTTTCCCTCCACTCAGCCTCCTCCTCTCAAACATCCTGCTTTGTGAGACCGGATGTGAGGGTAACAGGATTGGTAAGCTATCATTCACTAAAGACTTCCGTCTACATTAGGGTTCCTGCTGCATTCTATTAATTTGGCAAGTGTGTGATGCCATTCTGTCATTACCCACAAGCCCCTGGCACTGATCTTTTTACTGTCTCTAAAGTTCTTCCTTTCCTAGCACATCGTGCAGTTGAGATATTTCATAGAATATTTAGGTTTCCTGGTCCGAGTTCCTTCACGGAACTTGGAAATGCACATTTAAGGTTATCTACACTCAGGTGTTTCCCCTTGTGATTGAGTGCCTGACTCAATCCCAACCTTCCACCCTTGCCCCATGTCACAAGGAAGTATTGTGCCATGTATCCCCAGCCCAGCAAAAGACCAAAAGTGAAAACTCAAAGTACAGTTTCTGTTGAAACACATTGCACGTTTCTTTCACACCGTTACTCCCAGTGCTTGGGAGACAGAAGTGGGCAGAGCTCTGTTAGTTCAAGGCCAACCTGGTCTCCCAAGCAAGTTCCACAACTGTCAGGGTGGTGGTTGTTAACCAGAGAAACACAGAACAAACAAACCAACAGAAGACAGACAGAAGGCAGAGACCATTTCTGTCCAGTAATGGGGCTTACCAGATTCTCCTTTCCAACATGGAGGTACTGTTGTTAACAGTTTCATTGTCCACAAGCTAGAGCCACTCCCTCAATAACTGCTCCTGATAGTATTGTGCAGTCATTTATCATTTAACTGGGGCTAGTTGGGGAGATGTTAATTTGCAACTGGGAGTATTTTTGTTTTGCTTTGTTTTATTTTAGAATAACAAAAAATATTTTACTAAAACATAAGATTTGCAGAAGTTTCCAGACAAGCCATCCAAAATAGTCACAAGCTTTTTCTTCATCTTTTGGGGATGGGGGATGGAGAATGTAAGCTTGACAGCAAAGTCACAATGTTACAAGTGATGTTTATTTAATGTTCCCATTTTGGTTCAGACAATGAAGCTTGTTCATCTACAGCATCTAAAGTTAGACTTGGCTAGAGAGCACAGTCTAAAAACCTGGTTAGCTCATTTAACCACTGCAGTTCGATCCCTTAAGAGGGGGGAGGGGAGAGGAGGCCGTAAAATTAAATAAAACTGCTTTCCCCCTAAAAAGTAAAATAAAAACACCTATGCCCCTGGCAGCGAACCCTGACAACTATTCATTCACAGTGTACTTAAACCATGATGGGGAAAGGGGTCAAAGCAGAGAGGCCTGCTTCTCAACAACTCTTAGCACCAGGGGCGATACTTCCAGCCTCTGCTCATGCTTCACAACAGTGAATCAGGACAAGACAGATTTGCTAATGTGCATGTAGTCACCGAAGATGAAGATGCCTGGGCTTTTATTCTGTAAAGTTTCTAAGACTGTGTTCATTAAATGCAAACGAAAAAAGGAAGAAGTCTTGGCATGACAGGAGAAGTAGTGTACACGTGATGATCTGATCGACTTAGATATTGTTGGCATACAGCTTAGTCCATGCTCTCACTGTTTCTGTGGCTTGGGCATTGTTGGTCTTCCATTGCCCGGCTGGCTACATCATTTGCTAATGGATCATCTGGATTAGGAGCACTTAACAAAGCCTGGATTGATAGCAGAACTGTGCGGATCTGCAGTGCTTCGGACCACTTATCTTTCAAAACATCTGAACTTGTTCTTCCCAACTTGTCTACATTGGGATGAGAAGTTTTGGTCCTGAAACATACTGTAGCTGCTGCCATTGGGTATGCTTCTGGAAGGAACAGTTCAAGTTTAAAAGTCCCTCCCTCAAAGGCAGAGTCCTGGGGGCCAGCAATGACCACATGAAAAAAATGGGCATTGCTCTCATCTGGTTCTGCTTTAATGGCAGGAACTGGTTCTGCCAGCAAACGCTGGCTTTCCTTGATGACTCTGCGGGGCAGCCTGGCCGTCTTGTCAGATTCCAAGTTCGGCCTCTGCCCTTGTCTTGTCTCTGGCCCCACTTGCCTCACCCCGAGACAGGGTTTATGTGGAACTGTAGCCTAGCCTAAGCATAAGGCTTCTTGTCTGTGTTAAGCAAGCTCTATACCTACCAATTGCCAACTCAGCTAAATCCCCCCAGTCCCTAAGAGCAGTTTTTACAGAGCCAGGCATGACAGACATTTGTGTAATCTCAGGCTGAGATAGGAGGGTCTTGGATTCAAGGACAGGCTGGACTAGAGAGTGATACCCTGTCTCAAAAAAAATTTAAAAAAGAAAGCGGAAGAAACATTCTACTACCTGTATTCCTTGAAGTCCATTCATTAAGTGTTGTTTTTTTAAGTGCTGTTTTTTTTTATTTTTTAATGTAGCTCTGAGTTTCAGACCTAAAATGTGTCTCTGAAGAACATTTTCTGCAGCTGAAGCCTACTGGTGACAAATATTGTCTGGAAAAAAAATCGGCGGGGCACGGTGGTGCTCTCCTAATCCCAGTACTCAGAGGCAGGTGGATCTCGGTCAGCTTAAGGTTAGCCTGGTCTACATAGCGAGTTCCAGGCCAGCCAGGGCTACCCAGTAAGGCCCTGTCTCAACACGCGCACGCACACACACACACACACACACACACACACACACGCACACACACGCACACATTCTTTTTCTCTGCACTCCCTATGTGTGTGTGTTTCCTATGTATTTAGAAGATAATTTTACCAGATAAATAAATTAGGTTGGCGAGTCTTGGAACTCTTAGATATTTTCCTGTCTTCGGTAGTTTGAAGTTTGTGAAGCCTTAGCTGGCCTGCCATCTACTTCTTAGCCCAGCTAGCTTTGCATGGCCGTCCTACTCCAAGTCCCGAGTACTGGGACGACCGCTGTACGGTTATGGGCTACCATGTTGCTTTGCTGTTTTCCCCCTTTTTTGGGGGGAGGGAGTAAGGAAGTGGGGAAGGAGAACAGGTTGGACTGCATAGCTTAGGCTAAACAGAATTTGCAATCCTCTTACCTCCACCCTGAGTGCTGAGATTTCGGGCTTGCACCACCATGGCCCACTTTACACTCTCTCAAGTGGTTTATGAGGGCAAGTCTGATGTAATTCTTATCCGGTTCTTCCCCAGCCTTGGCATTTCCCACCCTATGGCTTCTTCATGAATGACTACTTTCTTTGGTATTTTGCAGTTTGCGTATGGTATACTGAGGTTGTCGGTATTTCTGTGTTCTCTGAGCTTCCTGGGTCTGTGAGTGAATATCTGCCATTATTTCTGAATCTGCCAGGTTTGGGAAATAGTCTCCAACACTTGCTCCTTTCTCTCCCTGGTTTTCTCTTTATGGATGTTGCTCACGGTTCTTGGATGTTTTGTCCCTGTTTTCCTTTCTTTCTGTCAGTTTTGGAGGGCTGTAGTAACTTTTCTTTCCTCAGCAACAGCCGTCTCTTGAAAAGCCAGAGTCAGGGGCCATCTTCATCTGTTTCTATCATTGGCCTTGATTATGCCTTTGAGTTGAGTGCATTGCTCATATGTTCTTACATGTCCCTCGGTCTTCCCACGTGGATCTTTGCATATTAATCATAAGGGGTTTCTTTGTCTGAAGGGTTTTGCTTGTTTATTTGTTTTGTGTAGCCCTGGCTGTCCTGGGACTCACTCTATAGACCAGGCTGGCCTTGAGCATCTGCCTCTCGAGTGCTGGCCTCAAAGGCAGGTGCCGCCTGGATGTTTCAAGTTCTTAGTCTTTTTGTGTTGGGCTGTGGCAGACACTTACTGTGTAGCCCAGGTTAGACTAGAACTTACTGTGTCGCTCAGGCTGTCTTCAAACTGGCAGCCCTTCCATCTCACCCTGAATATTAAGGTTGTTGGCGTGCATTATTACATCCAGCTAAATCATCAGTGTTTTCGAATCTCCACCATATCCCACTCTGGTGTTTGCCTTGTCTCTTCAGATCGTTTTTCCCTTAGTCAAATTTGTTAGTGAAAATGAATATAATCTACCAGGTAAGAGGGAGATAGTCCTTCTTAATCTTGCTAGGAGTTGGGGTATGTTTACCGTTGGGTGTAGCCATAACCCAATGTCAGAGGCTTTCTTTTTCCTCCTCGATTTGCATTCCTCTCAATGGAGCCCAGCAGCTGTAACCCAGGTCCGTTCCTGGCTCTTTTGATGACTTGTATAATAAAATCTTGGGAAAGGAAAGCTTCCTTCCTTTATCTTCAGCGGGAATCCCAGGTTGTTTTGTGGACGTTTCAGACAACCCTGAATCTGACCTTTGGGAGGGCTTCTTAGCCTTTATGAGAAAGCTTGAGAGGCCCTGAGATTAATTGCTGTTCCCAGGTCAGATAAGGCTTCATGGCTGCAACTTGCCCTCGAAGGCCAGTCTCTCTGATGGAGCCCAGAGCTGGACTCTGGGCTTATTTCACAATGGCTGCCTATCTCTGTTGTTGGAAGCCTGGGGGGAATTTTTTTTCTATCTTTACAGAAAGCAGCCATTGGAGCTCTGAAAGGTAGACTTTGGGAAGTAAGGGCGACTCCTTAATTATACTAAGTGACATTCTAGGTGTGCACGGTGCTGAGAAGCCTAGCTGGGATCAGCATATCTTTCTGCAAAAGCTTTGACCATGTCTGAGGCTTCCTGCTTTGAGCTCTCTGTGGGGAATGATAGTCACAAGCCTTGTTCTTCTCCAGCCTCCACCTTCTTCCCAATGATGCTCCATTACTGAGGTCAACAGCAGCTTCTGACAGGCTCGTGAGCAAAGTCAATTCCCTTTGGGCAGTTTATTCTAGACTTACGCAGAAATTAAGTTGCTTTTGTCCTGTTTTGAGTTTGTTTGTTTGTTAGGGCGTTGTTGTTGAGACAGGGTCTCCCTAAATATAGCCCTGGCTGTCCTGGAACTTATTACGGAGACCAGGCTGCCCTTGAACTCAAGAGTTCTTCTTGTCTCTGCCTTCCAAGTGCTGGGATGAAAGGTATGGAATACCAACATTCAGCTATCAAAAAATAAGTTTTATTTGTCCAGTGTCTAAAAGAGACACCTCCAAGAAGAAGGAAAATAGTCTAGGTTTACATATATATATTTCAGTTTTTTGCGACACAACCCTATTGTATAACCCAGATTTGCACCAAATCCTCCTGTCCCAGCCTCCAGAATTTTGGGATTAAGATGTAAGCAACCACCCCCCACTCTGCACCCTTTTAAAAGGAATTTTTAAGTTATTATTTTTAATTATATGTATGTGTTTGGTGTGTGTGAACACATGAGTGTAGGTACCCACAGAAGTCAGAGACCTCAGATTCCCACAGAGCTGGACTTACAGGAGGTTATGGGTGGTGGGAACCGAACTCAGGTCCTCTGCAAGAACAGGAATTAACCCTTGAGCCATCTCTCTAGCCTGTAGCTGCAACTTGTGTTTGAGTCGGAGAACTACACTTTCAGGTGACTATGCTGATCACTTCCTAAGGAGGAAGTTGCCAGAGATCTTACTTTAAGTACAGCAGAGGTGTCAGCACACCTACCTCTTTATCCCTTCATTATCACCAGCGACCAGCACTGGGCTCCCCAGACTGGAGCAAAAGAATCTCCATCCTTCTCCTCCTCCTCCTCCTCCTCCTCCTCCTCCTCCGCCGCCGCCGCCGCCGCCGCCTCCTCCGCGCCGTCGCCTCCTCCTCCTCTTCTTCCTCCTCTCCCTCCTCCAAAACTAAATAGGTAAATGAGGAGCCAATGAGACGGCCCAGTAGGTAAAGGCCTGCACTGCTGGTCTAAGTTCAATCTCCAAAACCCACATAGTAAAAGGAAAGAACAGACTCCAACCAAGACATCTGACTTCCATACATGTGCATGCACACACACACACACACACACACACACACACACCAAGAAAATAAATGTAGATTTTAAGTCTAAGTAGCTGACTACGTTTCATTTGGTTAGAGTGTGGTACTGTAACCCTGTTTTATAAACGCTAGGAGGAGGCTGAGTCTGGACAGGACCTTGAGGTATTTTAGGGGCCAGATCTTTGTCCTCGCTAGAATACTACCCAAGCCATCTTTGGTATCTGGTGAGCATCAAATGTGAGCACACTGGTCACTTTCCTCTCACCTTTGATATAAAGGCACTGTGTGCTTTCTAGTTCACTTTGAATTTCTAAAAATATTTCTGTTAAGAAGAATCTTAGAGGAAAACTTCCAGGCCATGCAGTAGCTTAGTCTTCATCCTAACTTTACATCTGTAGTGATCTTCGCTATAACCAGTCTGGTGATTTCCCAAGTCTGGCAGCCTTCCCTCACTTCCTAATTGGTACTGAGCGTTTGCCTTTCAGCAGGAGCATCCGTTGCCCCCCAACATGATGCCTTGCCATGGACTCATAGATCCCTAGATCCTTTAATGATCTATAGTTTCTTACGTCCTTCACTGCTCTGATGCTCAAGTTAGAATACCCCATGTCTGACAAGCTGATTCTTGTGACATACCCCTCCATGTCATTTATTTGTTGATTTTGGGGAACACTGGCAGAATAATTATATGATGTTACATTAATTGGAACTGTTGCACTTCAGTTGGGTAAGTCGAGAGTGAGACCATCTAAGCTCTATTGCACATATATGTTGCTATTCGTGAGGGTTTTCTTGCTGTTGTTGCTTGTTTGGTTGAATTGTTGGTTGGGATTTTGCTTTTGGTTGTTGGTTTGGGGTTTTTGTTTGGTGTGTGTGTGTGTGTGTGTGTGTGTGTGTGTGTGTGTGTGTGTGTTCCAAGAAAGAGTTTCTCTGTATAGCCCTGGCTGTCCTGGAACTCACTCTGTAGACCAGGCTGGCCTCGAACTCAGAGATCCGCCTGCCTCTGCCTCCCAAGCACTGGGATTAAAGTACTGATGAGAGGAGAGCCACCAGCCTGCCTCCAGGGACTAAGAGCCCTATTTGAAGGCAGTAGATCATGGAGTGTGCTCCTGTGTTTGTGGTTAGGGGTGGATGATGTGGATCTTCAGCACACACCTGTCTGTTCAACGTTCCATCTGCGGGCTTTGCTTTTGCTTTTGCAGTAGTGATTAATTTTTTATTGCACTTTATTTATTTTGCACGTGAAAGTCAAAAGAAAAGCCATAGGTTACTTCTTCCCTTCCACCAACCGGATCAGGAGTGAATTCAGCTGCCGGGCCTGGCAGCAAGCGCCTTTACCTTCTAGGTCCTCTTTTTAGCTCCACTGCAGTTTCCCATCACATTTGCTACTGGTAGAACTGTCCCGTCCGAGCAGAGGTGGCGCATGCCTTTATTCCCAGCACTCGGGAGGCAGAGGCAGGTGGATCTCTGAGTCTGAGCCAGCCTGATCTACAGATCGAATTCTGGGACAGCCAAGGCTACTCAGAGAAACCCCATCTCAAAAAAACAAAGAAGAAAACCACTCAGAAAAACTATACGTTTTCCCAGTGACATTTTTGGTCATTTTCACTTCAGTCCACACAGTGTGACTTCAGGCCAGTAGTAGTATGGAGGAAGTGGCATGTGACTCGGCCATTACTCTGTACTCTCTGGAAATAAGAAGTGTGTTGTAATTATCTGTGGCCAAATATAAATGGAAAGAACTGAGTTTGGTCTCGGTCTCTCCCTCTCCCTCCCCCCCCCCCTTCCCCCCCCCCCCCACCTGCCTGCCTGAATTCAGCATGTGTTCTTTGCTGCCCCTGTCCTTGGCAGGCTCCATCTGGCTCCTCCACATTCTTACTGGGAATTGGTAAAGACTTATCTCGCTGACGTTTATTAATAGACCAGCTGGGTGTGGTGGTGCATGCTTGTAATCCCAGCACTTAGAAGGTAGACGAGGAGGACTGTAAATTTGAAGACAGCCTACATTACAAGAGTCCATGTCGAAGAATAGTTACAGAACTTCTAGTAGGATCTGGGGCTATAGCTTAAGAAGAACACTCGCCTAACAGGTGGGGCTGTGAGCTCCGTCTGCAGCGCCAACACAGGGCAAGTCAACAAAAGTATTGGAACAAAAAGTATTTCATACCAGTTGTGTCCTTTAAGTCTTATTATTTAACATTTTAAGGTCACATTGCCTACTGGCCACATGACTAGCCTTACGTAGTATTGTTTAAAATAGATTCCTAAAACCTAGAGGAACACTGCAGTTTGCCACTGTTGCTGTGAGCACTGTCTTAGTTGAGTTCATGAATTTGAAATGTGTGCATGTTTTACCTAAATCCCTTTGATTTAGCCAGCACCATGGCTCAGTACAGCACTTGCCTGCATGGGTGAGTACCCCAGTTCCATCTACAGCGCTGAGAGAATTTTTAATTTTAACAATAAACTTCCTATTATTGCTCCCCTTAAGAACCCAGTTTATTCGGGTTGAGTCACATGGCTATGATGATGTGAATCTCCTGAGATGTTGGCTCCCAACCCGAAAGGAGAAAGACGATTGGTGCAGCTTGCAGCGCATGCCTCCTGTCAGGGCTTGCACTCAGTCCTGCTCTGTCTGGATCTGGGTTGTGCTTTCTCAGCTCCTCCCTCAGTGCTCTCTCTCTCTCTTTTTCCTTCTCCGATATAATTTGTGAAGATGTCAGTTAGAGCGTGAGGCCTACGACAGCACGAGGGCGGAATGCTTTCCACCCTGCAGTGACACTCGCCAAGCGGAGAGTAAATGTCTGCGGACTGAACCTAGAGGATAGGCAGTTTTGTGTCCGTTTCGAGGTGCACTTCTGCGGGTTGCACAATCACATCTAAGCTGTGTTTCACTCAGTTCTTTAAAACCAAGGACTCAGGAGTTACCCCTGGGAGGCCAGCTTTAGAATTCCACAGACTGTGGGGGCCAAGACTAACAAGGCCAGGGCTTCCCTTCCTACCACTGTGAATGGCCCATTTCATTGATCCGTCTGCAGTGGCAGAAACCGCACAGGAGTGTGGACAGTGGGAACCCATGTGAGGTAAGCTGGGCCAGCCCGGCAGAGTCCTAAGTAGAGCTGTGCTTAGCATACAGCACAGTGCTCTGAGGTCCACACTGGAGTGGGACTGCAGGAAACAGAGTTCAAGAAGGGTCATGTTAGAAAGCAATGTGACCGCTTTGCTTTCCAACAGAATTCTAATGGTTTCAGCCAAAATATTTTTAGATTTTTTTTTTTCCAAGATGTGACCTGCCAAGAACTGAGTGCTTAGTTTTCAAATAATTGAAGTGTATTTTATTTGTTTTTTGTTTTTTTTTTTTTTAATTTCCAACAAGGGATTGTTTATGGTTCAAAATAGATATAAAAGTAACTCTGAATGTTTCCGTATCTGAAATGACACAGTAATGTAGTCATGTTCTTGGCCGGGTTGCAGACTTCTCTTGCAAAAGAGTCTATTGGTTTTTTATATTGACTTTTGGAAATTTTAGATGGCATCATTGGGGTGATGAACATGCTGGGTTAAAAACAACAACAACAACAAAAACCTGAACCCTTTCTGCCATAACTCTTCTTTATCCGGCACATTGTCTGACTGGAACGTCGTAGGTTCACAGAGCTTAGGGGACAACGTATGTCCTTGGATCCTGATGGCCTGTGACTCCCCCAGGTTATGTATGTCTCTATAAGCGGTGGTTCTCAGTGCCTACCATGCCCAGAGTTACACAGCACTTGTCTGCCGAGGCCTTCAGCTTATCGCTCACAGCTTATCACTCACGAGTCTCTTTATCTTGGACACTGTGGGGAGAACAGGGAGACTGCCTGTTCTTCGCTTTTAGAAAGACCTCTGGCACCATGTAAAGTTGATCCAAGAGAGAGCCTACTCCGGACAAATGAGGACATGAGCCAGATGGGGATGGAGTGAAGGAGACTCTCCTAAGAGACCTAGCCAGCTGGATCTGTGTGTGGCCCACCTTCCCATGTCTGTTGAGTGGACTTGGGAAGCATGTGTCTATGACTTGGCAGTTTGTCCGGCGTGTTCTCTTCTCAGGGGAGGGCAAGCACAGATGCGGGTGAGTAAGGCTCGTGTTCTTCCCGAGAGGTGGCCCACCTGAAGGCACCAGTGCACAGTAAATGATTGTTCATCATGGGCATGACACATAGGTGAGAGGTTTCCCACCATGACTGGCTGCCTGGGGTTAGGCGGGGTTGGGAAGCATGGTGCTGGTAGGCTCTCTCCTACCCGAAGAACACCCCGGTCTGGGAGCACACTGCATTTCTGAGATGAAAGATGAGGGAGGAGCATGGCTGGCCTGGCAAGTCTGAGAAGCAGATGTCTGCAAATGCTCTTGAGAGTGGGGTTGAGTCACTTGGACACTGGTGACAGCTGAAGCCATGGGCTCTGCTCTCCTTTTCCCTTTTCCCTACTCTACCAGGGTCTTCCTGTCTCATCCTTTCTCATCATCTTGCCATGTAAATGCCTTTGGGTCTGGCTGCTGACCTACAAAGCGATCCACCAGTACATTCTGTTGTGGTTTCATAGGGCAGTGGCAGCCATTCCAAATGAGTTCCTAGTTTCCTACTGGTATTCATAAGACCTGTGTGGTTTCTGAGGCGGGTAGGTTGGCAGAGAAATTCCTGTCCACCTTTATCAGAGGAAAGTGGCGAAGCTTAAGCACCGATCCCCAACTGTAGGGGAGCTGGTCTTGCAAACCAGGTGGTCATCCTGCTGCTTGCTGGAGGGAGGCTCCTTTCCCCCGGGTAGTCTCTGTTTCAGAGGCTCCATATCATCCCAGGAGACCCAAGGCAGAAAGAACACTGTCTCTGCTGCAGTCTCCCCTGGTGCTGATATTTTCCGAAACAAATCTCAGGAACTAAAATGAGAGAAAGAAGATGATTTTCTCTGTGGTTGTCAGATAATCAGATTACTCTGGGGATTAGATAAAAATAAATCTTCTGTTCCTATAATTAGTTACTGTGATGACTGAGTTAATCTTTTGTAAGATAATTTCAAAGTTAAATCACAGGGCTAGAGAAATGGCTCGGTGGGTAAGAGTGAATACCAGCACTGTCCTGCAGGGAACATGAGTTTTACTTAGTACCAACCATCAGGTGGCTCATGACCACCTGTAACTCCAGATCTGACACCCTCTTTTGACCTTCATGGGCACACACATGTGGTACACATTCACAGACACAGAAACAACCAAAATCTGTCTTGAAAAGTTAAATCAGATATACAGGATTTGGCTGAGGGAATGTGTAAAATAGAAAGACCAATGGTGAATCCAAGAACAGAGTACGCATTCTTACCATGGCGGAAGTTAGTTCGCAGACATCCCTCTGCTCCTTCCCTGGGGATCCAGGCCGATCTCCACTCGTCTTGGGGTTTGATATTTGAAGCCCCTGAGGGCATCCTTGTACCGTTTGCTTCCACTATTTTGTTTCTATTTATGCCTTTGCAAAACCTCATGATGGCTTCCGCTTACCGTTTTATTCACAGGCCGTGTTCTCATAGAGATTTCCAGCACCCATAAGAAACTCAATGAGACTCTAGACGAAAATGTAAGTGGGCATTTGTTTATTTTATTTTAAAAATGTGTTTTTAGAAATATTGCCTATAACCCAAATAAGATATGATTTCTTTTTTTTTTAATTTTCATTTTGTCAACAGTTCAAAAAATTCCATAAGGAGATCATCCACGAGCTGGAGAAGAAGACAGAACTTGATGTAAAGTATATGAATGTGAGTGGGCTTTTCACCCACCCTGGCCAGCCCACGCCTGAGCCTAGGAGAACGTTATCCATGCACACCATTACAGGCGCACGTGGGCTTGTGTGTGTGTATGTGAGAGAGAGAGAGAGAGAGAGAGAGAGAGAGAGAGATAGATAGATAGATATGCTGGGATGGGCCCCAGGCCTAATGCTAGGCAAGCATTCTACCACTGAGCCACATCCCTAGCCCTTTAGTATTGTTTGTGTATTCACCAAAGCACTGACTGCCCAGTGTCTAAAAACCTTTGAAAAAAGAAGGAATTCAAAAGAAAACACATTGTCCTTAAGAATTCAAGTTGGATGGAGGGGGTCCTCTGGGGCATGGATATGGAAACGGTGTGGCGTCACTCTCAAGCCCCAGATGGAGCCGGATGAGTGTGAAGCATCAGGTCAGTCAGCCACACACAGTAGAAGTGTGAGCAAAGGGGACCCCAAGACGGCATGTACGGCGCTCAGTGAGACCTCGTTTAACTTACAGGCTACCCTTAAAAGATATCAAGCAGAACACAGGAATAAATTAGATTCTTTGGAGAAATCTCAGGCGGAGTTGAAGAAGATCAGAAGAAAAAGTCAAGGTGGACGAAACGCACTCAAATATGAACACAAAGAAATTGAGGTGAGGGTTTCAGCAATGTCTTCCTCTGTCAGTCAGGGAGGCTCACCTAGCCCACTGTACCCCATCGCCCATCCTGTGCTACTGCTGAGGTAGAATAAAAGTACCCCAAGCTGAGTGTGGTGGCGTATATCAATAATCCCAGCTTTCTCCAGGCTGAGCTGAAAGGGTCTTAAGTTCTAGGCTAGCCTGTGCTACATAGTGAGACCCTGTCTCAAAGAAAAGAAAGACAAAGCACATGTAATCTAACTTAGTAATACAGCATTTTCCAGAGATAAGGTACACATGGTGCTTCCTGGCATCTCCCCTTAACTCAGGGAGAAGAAGGGGACCTTTGGGATGAGCATGACTGTCCCTCCTGTTTGCTTGCTTGCTTGCTTTGTTTGTTTGAGCTAGGATCTCACTGCTTGGCCTGGCTAGCCTGAAACTGTGTGTAAACCAGATTAGTCCAGGACTCACAGAGACCTGTCTGCTTCTGCCTCTCAAGTGCTACTATTAAAGTGTGCACCACCACACGGGGCCTCCCTGTCCTCATTTTACCGTGGGAAGATGAGGCTTAGGCTAAGTCCTATGGTTGGCACCTGGAACTGGGATCAAGCTTGAAACGTCCTAAGATGACTCTAGTCATCCCTGGAGTTTGCAGTTGTATGACAGCTGCCCGTGGGGACCTTTCTCTGCATGAGTCAGTGTCTTAGTGATGGAGGGATCCACTCAGGCCAGGTTACACAGATCTTGTGCAGTGTTTATCTGCATTTAGTGTTCATTCCATAGACAACTGAACCGGGTATGAAGGTGGCCGAGGAGAAGCGTCACGCCATGCAGCAGTCAGATGCCTCCCGCCATCTTTCTATTGTTTATTTCCATAGTATGTGGAGACTGTTACATCTCGCCAGAGTGAAATCCAGAAGTTCATTGCAGATGGCTGTAAAGAAGCACTGCTTGAGGAAAAAAGGCGTTTCTGCTTTCTGGTGGACAAGCACTGCAGCTTTGCCAGTCACATCCACAACTATCACCTGCAGGTGAGTGTGCGACGCATTGTGCCAAGTGTGGCAGTGGCTTTATCTTGTGCGCAAAAGTCCTCAGATGCCTTGCCTTACAGATTAGCACAGGAGAGAGCAATGGGCCCTCACCAAAGTACAGATGGAATGAATGACGTAATACCCACTTAGCATTAATCTACCAATTTATCCATTTTTTAAAACATGACAGATTTGGGGCTGCAGTTGTAACTCAGCATGCACTGGGTTTGATCTCTAGCACACTTCATAAATTGGGTATAATAGTACACACCAGTAATGCCCAGGAAGTGAGGCCAGGAAGGTCGGAAGTTCAAAGTCATCCTAAGCTATATAGTGAGTTTGAGGCCAGCCTGGACTATGTCTTAAAAAACAAAAAGGCACAGTCTAAAACAAAAAGTCAACTTTTGTAGGCTCCTGTGTATCCTGGGTGTCACTGTCTTGACTAGCCCAGGTCTCTGGGTGGATCTAGGTGAACATGGATCTATATAGGATCACTGGCCGCTCTACCCAAGGCCACAGACAGCCCTTCTCCATTCACACCCATCATGACGTTGGGTTTGTTATTTTTCACTCTTGTTTACCATGGTCACTCGTGATCACCGCAACCAATGCTGGCTTAGTTCCCGCCTGCTCACAGATACAGCTGGTAGAGTAGCTTCCAGCAACACTCACACAGCATGCTCATTTTCCCTTCCTCTTTCTCTCCCCCCTCCCCCTTTTTAATTCTCTTGAGCCTGTGTAAGCATCCCAAGCTAGCATGATTGAAGTTCTGCAAGAGCTAAACCATAAGTCAACTCTTCCTCGGGGAGAAAACCCTGCGGTTTTCTGTGCATGTGTCACACATGTTGTACATTTCGTAACTTGAATATGCAGCTTCCTAATTCAGATACTTAAAGGTCTAAATGGCTATACCGATAAAGAACTGCTGTCCTCGGTGCTCGCTTTTGTGTCTGCCCTGGTGTAGATGCATCTGTAGATACCCTCAGTGCATTTACCAGCCTCAGAGCACTGCAGAGCGTCTTTAGAAGCCTATGTGCTTCCATGTTGAGGGCCTCTGGCTGTGGCAGGATGGCAGGGTCACAGCTGCAGAGGATGCAAGCAACCTTGAGTTTTCTTCCTAAGGCAATGCCCCACTATGTCAGAAAGTAACCTGGGCTATCTTCGGAAGCTCTTTTTTTTTTTTTTTTTGGTTTTTCAAGACAGGGTTTCTCTGTGTAGCCCTGGCTGTCCTGGAACTCACTCTGTAGACCAGGCTGGCCTCAAACTCAGAAATCCGCCTGCCTCTGCCTCCCGAGTGCTGGGATTAAATGTGTGCGCCACCACTGCTGGACGACGGTGTCTTAGATTTGCCTGGGTCCCAGTAGTACTCTGTGGAGCAGCACAAACCAACCCTGCTTCTTTTTGTACCAGAAGCATCTTCAGCTCTCTGGAAACTGCTGCGTGATTCCCCTTGTTGCCATGAGAGCACCCTAGTCCTTCCTCTAGCCAGTGCTAGCAAGAGGTCCTCAGTCCCCCACTCCGCAGCGTGTCAAGGTCAGAAGTGTGTTCTCTTGAAAAAGAGTAAACAGTGCTCTTGCCATGCAAAGTCGCTTCAGAGAGGAGGCCCTGCTTCCTTTTCAGACCAGAGCGCTGCCCTGGGAAGAGAGTTCAGTGAAAGGCTTTAGAGCCCCTGAGAGTCTCACTGCAGGGGCAGAGTCAGGCTATGGAAGCAGCAATTGCCCATCTGTCTCCCTTTGTGCCGCCACCCTCTACTGTGTGAACCTGCTACACTGTGACAGAAGCACTTCTTCCAGCATAGATTCCTACCTGCTCCCTCCCTCCCACCACTCCACCTGCAGGCTCCTTCCCACAAACGGACTTCCTGGAACACTATCTGATTCATTTGCCTAACACTTTCACTCTTGGGCCTCTGTGTTGATTCTAGAGGGACTGGTGGCGAGATGGTGATTGTCATTTCCAGGGACATCTAGAAATGGAAGACTCATACTGGTTGCCCTGCTCTTCCCTTTTAGCTTTTGATTGGCTTTATTTTTTTGTTTTTGAGATGTACATGAGCACGTGTGTGTACACACACACACACACACTCACACACACACACACACACACCATGCACTCATTTATGGTCCTGTGTTACCTGGAAGTTCTGTATTCATGCTGAGGAAGCAGGTAAGTTCCTTTAGGTCCTGAGCCTGCCTCTTCAGCAACCGAGACACTGTAGATAATCATTCTGCGTAAACTGCTTGCTGAACTAGACCCCGAGCCCCGTGCCTGGTGGCAGATCAGTGACATATCAGGAGGGACGCTGTCCGAGGTGGTCTTTCTCATCTCTTCTAACAGTGCACCCCTGCCTTTAACTTTGTCTCTCCTATATTTATAGTCTGCAGAATTACTTAATTCCAAGCTGCCCCGGTGGCAGGAAAGCTGTTGTGATGCCACAAAAGTCCCAGAGAAAATCATGAACATGATAGACGAGATAAAGACGCCTATCTCCACCCCAGTGTCCGGGACGCCACAGCCATCACCCATGGTCGAGAGAAGCAAGATGGTAGGATCAGTCCCCTTTCTGCGTGCTTACTAGCATGAGTTAGTTTAAATTGACTCAGAGGACTGACTCTGATGAGATGCACACGAGCCCTTCTTTCCTGTTCCCAGACCCCAATTCCTAACCTTCCCCTGCTTCATTTCAAACTAGAATCGACCGTGCAAATGTTTGATGCTCTGCTTGACCGTGTCACCTTTGCTTTAGAAATGCCGTTACTCTATTGCAACATTATAAGTTTATTCCCACTGATGGCACTGTAGAAATCTGAGAGAACATACTAGAAAACTCTGGTGCCATCCAGTACCAGAGTTCCAGGCTAGGTAGGACTACATAGTGAGCATGAATACTTTTGAAACATTCCCAACAAGGGAAGCGGGTTTTCTGCCCTGTGGTAGAAAGAAAGCATCCTGGGACTCTGTCTTATTCGCTCACAATGCCAGTCTAATATTAGACTAACGGCGATTTGTTTCTACAGACTGGGAGAGATTATGACACCCTTTCTAAATACTCACCAAAGATGCCCCCCGCCCCTTCAGTCAAAGCCTATTCCAGTCCTTTGATTGATATGTTCAATAACCCAGCCACAGCTGCACAGAGTTCAGAAAAAACAAACAACTCCACAGGTAAGAGATTTCGTTTGATTTCGTTTATGGAAGCTTAAAGAAGAGTTGATCTTTCTACCTAATTTTTTAAAGATTCATTTTTATGTGCGTGTGTGTGATATGAATGCAAGCTACATGTTTGCTAGGGGCCAGGAGAGGTGTTAGATCCCCTGGAGATGGAGCTGCAGGTGACTGTGAGCCACTCGGTATGGATTCTGAGAACCAAATCCAAGTCCTTTGCCAAAACAGGAAGTACTCTCAACCACTGAGCCATCTCTCCAGCTCCCCTTTTACATTTTAAAAAATAATTTGTTAAATAATTTTTTAAAAGGTTTATTTATTATTTTATGTATATGAGTACACTGTAACTGTCTTCAGACCCACCAGAAGAGGGCATTAGATCCCATTACAGATGGTTGTGAGCCACCATGTGCTTGCTGGGACTTGAACTCAGGACCTCTGGAAGAGCAGTTGGTGCTCTTAACCGCTGAGCCATCTCTCCAGGCCACGTTAATTTTTTTTTTTTTTTTGATAAATGTATTATGAAGAAAAGGCAGACACACAGATCTAGTAGATGCACGCAACCCTGGCTTTGAATATACCTCGAAGAACTAATACTGGAACTGAGAGGGCAGCTCCATAGCATGTGTGAAGCCCTAGGGTCCACTCCCAGTATTTGGGGGTTGGAGAGGGTAAGGGAGATGGACTAAATCAGGTCTAGTCTACACCATGAGACATTGGATAGGTGACATGTTTCTGTAGCACTAACCTATCCCTGGTAGATATCTACAGAGTAAATATTTGGTTGAAAAGAATTTTTTCAGATTTTATCTTTTTTCTCGTGTGTGCGTCTGTGTGGCACTGGTGGAGGCCGGAAGAGGGGCAGAGTGCCTCGCATCTAGAGTTAGAGCAGTTGCGAACCACTCGCCATGTGCGCTGGGAACCTAATTCAGATCCCCTGCAAGTGCAACACTGTTCTTAACCACTGAGCCCTCACTCCAGACTAAGGGGCGTTATAATTAAAAAGAAGCAAGATAGAACATAATCAATTAGTTTCACACAGTGTTCCGTATCTGAAAGCTCCTTCAGTACAAATCTGATGGCAGTCAAGTTATGCCCTGGAGAGAACCAACCCACAAATTACAGTATTCAGTTGTAGGGAAGATGAGAGATTGCAGCAGATTTCTGTAAAGACAGTCCGGATTGCTCAGCAAGGAAAACTAATAGCTTGTAGTTACTTGCTTTTGAAGAAAGGTAAAGTATATAATTCATTCAAATAACTCTGGTTCATTCTAGTAAAAGCCGAGTGAAAATTTCTGGCAGATTCAGTGTTTGAGGTAATTAGAGACATGTTAAGAATAGCAACATTTGTGTTGTATATGCAATGGAGATGCAATAGTAAGTAAAGCAGGTATTTTAAAGCCCCCTTCCGTCTCCTGGAGTAGTACATATCAGCTTGTGTTTAAGTTGAGAGGCCATAGTGGCATAGTGCTCAAGGGTAGGGCCTGTGGACTCAGCTGCCCCAGTGGCTATAGCTGCCATTTGCCAGCTGTGATCTGGACTGGGCCGGGAACTCTTGTGGGCTCAACTCCTGTGTCCATCAATATCAGCAGTCATGAGCCTTCCTCTGGAGGCTGGCTGGTGGCTGTACAGCACTGAGGTTCTTGACAAGCAGGTTCCTAATAATTTCTCAGCAAAGAGAGCTCTGCACCTGCACGGACATACTCAGTGAGGAGCCAGAACATTTCCGGCTCCCCCTTTTCTTATAGCACAAGGGAAGGCAGTGGGTCCAGGCTGTTGCCTCAGCTGCCTCTGAGAGCAGTGAAGCTGCTCAGCACTGCAGCTGAAAGAGCAGTGAAGTGTGGGCACCTCGCCTGTGGAAAGAGCTAGCCTGGCTGCCGTGGTGCAGGTGGAGCTAACGTGCCGGGCTGGCCTTCTCTGCTTCCAAGTACTCTTGGCTGCTGGGCTCCTCTGCCCACTATGAAAGCCTCCAGGCTGAGGCAACCGGTTTCCTCCTCATGGGCAATGTGAAAGGTCTGGAAATAGGCCAAAATTTAAGTTTCCATAAAAGGATCCTGTAGGCAAGACACAGAAACAAGTAGCTTCCTGGGGTCAAACTTGCCTGCCTGGCGTTCTCTGAATCACCACCCTGGCCTTGCCCACTTCAGCAAACACTGGGGAAGATCCCAGTCTACAGCGATCGGTTTCTGTTGCCACGGGGCTGAACATGATGAAGAAGCAGAAAGTGAAGACCATCTTCCCTCACACCGCTGGGAACAATAAGACCTTACTGAGCTTTGCCCAGGGGGACACCCTCACACTGCTCATTCCCGAGGAGAAGGACGGCTGGCTCTACGGGGAGCATGACACCACCAAAGCGTGAGTTGGCACCGACCCATGTGAATCGGGTCCAAATGGCCTCACCTCAGAGGCCTGCTGTCTTTCCGGTAAACTGCAAGTTGTCTGTGGGTGTAGGAACCCTTTGTACCTCTTTATAGTCTGGCTCACTGCTGTTATTACATCCCAGGATGCATGGATATAGGCGAGCTTGGCCCAAGAATTGATCATATTGTGTCCCTGCTCACAAAGGCATGAATATTGTTTGTAGTTACTTGTTGTGTGTGTGCACGCCTGTGTGTGTGCACGCCTGTGTGTATACAGCGAGTACACATGTGGACAACGTCCAGGGACCTGTTCTGTCTTTCCAGCATGTTGACTCCCGAGATCATCAAGCTATTGTCAGTGTGTGCGTATGTGCGACACCTGGAAAGGCCTCCATTTCGTTTAGCCCCTTTGCGAGTGGCTAGCCTACCCCAGCTGTCATCAGGATATCCCCAAGTTTGAGTACTACTTGTGTGCCTGCCTCAGGTATCACAGATGGGTCTTTCTTCTTTTTCTTACCTTTAGGAGGGGCTGGTTCCCATCGTCATATACAAAGTTGGTGGAAGAAAATGTGAAGGAAGCAGTGTCCATCCCTACACCAAGGTAGGGCATATGGCCCAGCTCTCCCGGCAGCCGAACCTTACCTTGACCCTAATGTCCCAGAGGGTAATATCAGAGTCAACAGCCTCGTATGCAGCCACCCCAGGATCAACCTTCAACCCTTGGGTGATAGGAGCTTTTTTAATATTTTATTTATTTATTTATTTATTTATTTATTTATTTATTTATTTGGGAGAAGGAAGCAGGTGCCACAACACATGTGTAGAAGTTGGTAGACAGCCTGCAGGAATCCGTTCTTCCCTTCCATCATGTGGGTCCCAGGGCTGAATGTAGGTTATCATCAGGCTTGGCAGCAGTAGCGCTTCCCGCTTCCCTGCCCGCCGAGCAGCTCACCAGCTGCTCTCATTTCCTCTTATCCGTTGTCACTACTGTCACCACTGCCCGTTTGTCACCACTGCCACCAGGCTGCTAATCCCCAGTTCTTCAGGGAAGGCTGTGACCATGAAAATAGCCCTCTTGGAGCTGGAAAGATGGCTCAGAGTTTAAGAATGCTTTCTGCTGTTGTAGAGGACCCATGTTCAGATCTCAGGCAGGTAGCTCATAACTGGTAAAACACACATTTAAAAACTTATGGGGGGGGGTTGAGGTGAGAGAAATCTGGCATGGTGACACACGCCTTTAATCCCAGCACTTGGGAAGCAAAGGCAGGCAGATCTCTGAGTTTGAGGCCAGCCTGGTCTACAGAGTGAGTTCCAGGACAGCCAGGGCTACACAGAGAAACCCTGTCTCAAAATAACAAAGAGGGGATGGCGTGGGGGTGGGGCTTGGGGGGTGGGAGTGGGGGTGGGGCTCCAGTTTAAAACTGAGACACAGGAAGGTTTTAAGAACTTGCTTGCCAGATATAATAGCACGCGCCTTTAACTGCAGCACTCGAGAAGCAGAGGCGAGCAGATCTCTCTGAGTTTGAGCCAGCCTGGTTTGTATAGTGAGTTTAGGGTAGTCAGAGCTACACAGTGAGACCCCGTCTCAAATAAATTAAAAAATAAGAGTACAGAACCAAGACCGGAACTTAGTTATATAACCTAACCAGGCTGAATCCATCCAGTGTGGATATTCTTAAGTATTTCTAGCTGGCTGTACAATGGACCCTCAGTCCACACTGAACTGGTCATCTTTACCATAAGCCCCCTCGTATCCTCTGACCTCTGACCCCTCAATGCCATGCTCAGCATCCTTCAGCCCCTCTCCTCAGAAACTGTCTCCATATGTTCCTCTCTAGCAGAGTCTAAAAATGCTGTCGTACCAAGAGGGAAAACAGACATTTGGGAGGGGGGGGAGTAAGAGTTGTTTATTGAGATAGGGTCCCATATAGCTGAAGATAAATGCAAATGTATATAAACACACACGTAAGCATGTAAACTACTATGTATGTATGTAGCGCAGTGCTTTCATCCTCTCTTGCCTTTCTTTTCGTGTGTATTGTTTGGATTTCATGTATGTCCGTGAACCACATGCATACACAGTGCCTTCAGAGGGCACAGAGGGCACCAGATCCTGGAAATGGAGTCACAGATAGTTGGGATCCATCACGGGGATGCTGGGGATCAAGCTGGAGTCTCTGGAAGAGCTCTTAACTGCTGAGCCTTCTCCAGCTCCACTTCATCTTTGTCACCCTAGTCCTTGGCCATGGGGTGATGGGGTATCGGGGTCTAGGTGGCATAACCTCGTCTGACTTGGCCCCCTCCCTTTTGGCGTTGAGCCCTGCTCCGGTAAGAAGCATCAGCACCGTGGATCTAACTGAGAAGAGCAGCGTTGTCATCCCACCTCCCGACTACCTTGAGTGCCTGTCCATGGGAGCCACCTCAGACAAGAGACCAGACGCTCCCAAGGTGCCTTCTGTTTCTACCTTCAAAGCCCCAGTGTCCAGACCAGATGCTACATCCACATCTCCCGTGAGTGCTGACTGGAGGGGCAGGCTCTGCTCATGGCTGATGGGGGGGAGGGGTTGGGGGGGGGGCACAGACCCATCCTCTCCCCAGCTCAGAGAGCGGGTACCTTTCCTGTCTCCTTGCTTTTGTCTTAGTTTCTTATTCTTTTAATCTTTTTCCTCTGCATTTTGTTCCTTTTCTGTTCTTTTCTGAAAAGAGGAGGGACTGAGCTTAAAATGGGGACTTTGTGCCAGCCAATGTGCAAAACTATACTCCTAAGAAAGGAAGTAGAGGGATTGGGCTCCTAGCCGCATCTTGCCCTTGGCAATTGCAGGTGGAGTGTCTACAGAGCACTTGTGGGCTCAGGACAAACCAGCAAGGCCCAGGCTTCTTTGGAATTTAGTGATTAGAAGAGATAATAAACCAAAACTGTGTAAAAACCATGCTACAAATGAAGGGGGGGGGGCAGGGGTGGGAATAGTGAACAGGATGGCATCCTGGGTAGATGTGAGATTTGTTTAAGGTTTGGTGTCCCAAGATGGAGCCCCCAAAAAGGGGAAGAAAGAGCCATTCTGAGTGGGGAGGCCTCCAGGGATCCCACCGAGAGTAGCACACTGGGATGGTCTCCAAGCTGACGAGAGGAGGGGGCAAGACCTTCAGCCAGAGCTTGTTGAGGAGCAAGGGTGGCCGCCTACTAGATGCATTCCTGCATCCAAGAGTCAGCCCTTCTGTCACAAAGGACAGTGAGCAGCATATGTGGCTATGGTCTCTCTGAAGTGACATTCAAGCTGTGACAGGAAAGAGCCATTGTGTAGAAGTCCCTAGGAGATGTTTATGAAGCAGAGCAGAGAGTTCAAACATCATCGTGTGCAGTGTGCACACACAGGGCATGGACTAGGTGACTGGCTCTAGGTCAGGAGGACTTCCAGATAGTTCTCTTCAGGGAAGGCAGAAGAGGAAAAGATAGAGAAAAGCAAGATGGCCGAGGAGCCTGATGTGCATCCTCAGTGTTCAGTCTGAAGAGACAGAGACAGGAGAATTGCCATGAGTTCAGGACCAACTTGGGATCTGTAGTGAGCCTCAGACCATCACAGGCTGCACAGTGAGACCCTGTCTCAGACAACTGCATGTCCCAGCATCAAGTGTTCATGTGTGAGCTGAGTCTGTGGTGTTTTCCCTGTTTTTGTTAGACTTTCTGTTTTCTCCTACAGACATTCAAGTGTAATGCAAATAGCATAGTGACCTCAACTCTCTCAGCTGTAACAGTAACCAGTCACTTACCAACCTGGGTCTTCCCTGATTCTTCCATTCCCAGTTGTTTGTAGCAATATAAAGACTGAAAAGAGAAGACTCATTTAAAAATCATAACAAGACCAATATATCTTTAAAACCCAACAGTATTTCGTGAATACCATCAACTAGCCATTATTGTAATTCCTGATAATGTCATTAAAATATTGTTTATAAATCGAAATGTAGTAGCAGACACCTGTAATCCTAGCACTCAGGTAGAAGAATCTGGAAGATCTGAAGTTCACTGTCATCCTTGGTTATATATTAGTTATAAAGTATCTGAAACCAGACTGGACTAGAGACATGGGGGGGGGGGGAGGGTTTGTAGTATACTCATTTGAATCTGGATCTTGTAATTAATCAAGGGGTTTCATGAGTCTTTCTCATTGACAGGTCTCCATTCTCTTTCCTTGCAATTATTATTGTTGTTGTTGTTGTTTAGAAAGCCAGGTTGTTTGTCCTGGAAGTGTGTGGCCAGCCTGTGTTGTGCTGAGTGCATCCCTGTAGTGCCCTTTCCTGTGTCTCCTGGCTGTCCTGTGTTTCTGGAGCTCCAGCACAGTCAGTTTCTCTCTGCTGCTCTATGATCACTTGTCACTGGAGTCAACAGGATCTCTTTTTGTGACAGCAACAGTTAATCGACGGTCTCCTGGTTGTCTAATGTGTTTTAAGGTTAAAAAATCCTGTCCAAGACAGGTCTGATGGCAGGCATACTCCCAGCTACTAGGGAGGCTACAGCAAGAGGATTATAAGTTCAAGCCCAGCCTAGGAAACTTAGTGAGATTCTCCTTCTCCTTCAATCAAAAGAAAAGCTTAGAGTGTAACTCAGCATGAGACCCTGAGCTCCACCCACACGAACAACCAAGAAACCCCAGCGGTTTACCTGTGGAGCAGCTGATGATTGGTCTGATTGCTTTTTTGGTATTTTGCTGGCGGTTGACCCCAAAGCTTTCTGTATGCTAGACGTGTGCTCTACCGCTGAGCTACGTCCTTGGAACTCATGTCCCACACCTATGTGAGTTGGTGCTCATGGAGGCTGGAAGAGGCATTTGGTCCCACGGAGCTGGGGTTACAGTTGTGAGCTGCCTAATGATGCTGAGAACCAAACTCAGGCCCTCTGGAAGAGCAGCCAGTGCTCTTAACCTCTGAGCCATCTCTCCAGCCCCCAAAACATGGTTTTTTATCTTCAGTAATCTTACCACATAGACCAAGAGTTGACAGAGTAATCCTCACTTGATAGGATGGACAAATTGACAAGTTCAGTTTTTAAAAATGAATATTGACTCAATATTCATACAACAGTAACAAAATAACAAACAACAATAACAAAAAGGTACTCAAAAAAAAAAAAATTCTGAGTGCAGTGGCGCACACCTTTGATCCTAGCCCTGGGGGGGCAGATGCAGGTGGAGGCAGACTCTGTGAGTTCTCGGCCAGCCTGGTTTACAGTTCGAGTTCCAGGACTGTCACAGCTGTGAGACCCTGTCTCAAAAAAAGAAAAAGTACATAACCAGAGAGTCACTCTCAGGCACACAGAATATAATCAGTAAAAATAACTTATTCCTCATTTATCATTTCATAGCTTAAATATGAAATTTATCATTTCATAGCTTTGATTTTAAACCACTTACCTAAATCCTAAGCTACTGTCAATATCGAGAAACTGAGTCAGTCTGGTAGCACGTGCCTGTAATCCTAGCATTTAGGGGCTGGGGCAGGATAACTAAGTTTCAGGCCAGTCTGGACTAGACAGTGAGAGTGTCTCAGAAGCACCACTCCACCAAAGAAAAAACAAATTAGGAGTCTGCCCCTCTTCTGCTGTGCTCCTGGGTCCTAGAGAGGATGGCATGAACACCTTGTCTGTGACTGGGTTCACACTAAAGTCCACAGTGGCTACAAATTTTTGTTAAAGACCAGAGTCTAAGTTTTGTTCCAGTCCTTCTGTAAAATCTAAAATACCTAATAACTACATTCTTATCTAAGGTACACTGCAGGATGGGTAACAGCACAAGATCCTGAGATCCATCCCAGCATATACATACATGCAAACACTTGTTAAAAATGTAAAATTACACACACACACACACACACACACACACGAAAGAGATTATGAGAAAAATATTTAAATCAACAAAACCCCAAGAGTTCCAAACCAAAAACAGCCATTGCGCTTGCTCTTGGAAGCAACGCTAACTCTGGGGCTCCTGGGACTCCTGATTTGAACTGGTAGTCCAGTGAAGGAGCGGTGTCGATGGAAGATTGGCCTTTCTCTCTGTAATTTGCCTAGGATCCTGAAATACTCAAGAGGTGTCTGTCCTTTCTGTAATTAGTACCAATCTGTCATGTGCCCTCACCCTCTAACGGAAAGCCCTCTGCATTTGTGTGGGGTCACTGTCCATTTCTCCTCTGTGTAAGATAAGGCAGAGTAAACATCCTCAGTGGGACTGGACAGAAGCCTCGTAAGCCTGGGTAGAGACTCAAATATCTCTGCCTTTGGATTTTGAAAGCCAGTTGCTTTTTTGCTTTTTGTTTGAGACTTGGGTCTCTTGTAGCCAAGGCTAGCCATGACCTTGAATTCCTGATCTTCCTGCCTCCAGCTGAGTGCTGGGATTTTAGGTATGTAGCACTGTGCTAGGTTTCTGTGGTGCTGGGGATGGAACCCACAGCTTTACTCAGGCTAAGCAAGAACTCTTAACAACCAAGCCACATCTCCATTATTTTCTAGTGGCGTTTGACTTTTTACTGACTGGTATTTCCCAGTATCTTCTATATCAGGAAGGCAATCCAGCATCTTATCAGGTCCCTGGTTTACAGTGGAATGTGCCTTATCAGTCAGAGACTCCAGCTCCCTTCCCCTCCTAGTGCTGATAACTACTTCGTGAGACTTTACAGGGACATTCCTCAATCCCCTGCAGGACCTAGGACGTGGTTGTCATTCTGTTCTCCATTTCCCATGCTTCTGTAATCCATGTTGCCCTTAAGTTACCCAGCCAGGCCAGCTCACCGCAGGGTCCAGGTGCTGCGGCTCAGTTGGTAGTGGCAGGAGAAAATGCTAGGAGTCTACCGTGTGAGGTCAGGACCGGAGGTGAAAGAATCACCAACCACCCACCCACCCACCCGCCCATCTGTTTAGTTTTATCAAAATCTGTATCAAAAGAAACATAATTAATGATAATCATATCCTGGAAATATAAGCATTACTAAAATTTTTTAAAAAATGTTTCTCTAGCTTTTAGAAAACGGAACCGAACAAAATCCATCTTTTATTTATTTTTTGGAATGGTGCTAGGGGTTAAATTCAGGGTTTTCTACATTCTAGTTGATTGTTCTACCATTGAGCTATATCCCTGGCCTCCTAGATTATTGCTGCTGCTATTATTATTATTAAATTACTGTTATTATTATTATTTTCAATATATATTCAAGACCCTAGGCAAACTACAGAAAGGCCAATCTTCCATTGACACTGTTCCTTCAATAGGCTTAAAGACAGGCCCAGGAGCAGAGATGGGAAGCCACAGAATTAGCATTGCTTCCAAGAGCAAGCACAATGGCCGTTTTTGGTTTGGGATTCTTGGGGTTTTGTTGTTGATTTAAATATTGTTTTTTTATGATCTTTCGGGGTTTTTTTAACTTTACATTTTTCTTAAAGATTTATTTATTTTTATGTATATGAGTGCATTGCTGCTATCTTCAAATACACCAGAAGAGGGCATCGGACCCCATTACAGATGGTTGTGAGCTACCATGTAGTTGCTGGGAATTGAACTCAGGACCTCTGGAAGAGCAGTCGGTGCTCTTAACCGCTGAGCCATCTCTCCAGCCCCTTTACATTTTTAACAAGTGTTTGTCTGCATGTGTGGATGTGTACCACATGCATGCCCTGGTGCCTGAAAGAAGTCAGAAGGTATTAGATGCCTGGAACTGGAGTTATGGATGGTTGTGACATAACATGTTGGTTCTAGGAGCTGAAGTTGGGACCACTGCAAGAGCAACAGGGCTCTAAATTACTGAGCCATCTCTCTGACCCTAGGCCCTAGCCCTGAACTCACAATCTGCCCTGCCTTCAGCTTCCAAGATGCTTCATTGCAGGCATGTGTCCCTACCTCCCAGGGAAATGGCCTTTCCTTTTGAGTTTAAGGATTGCTGTGGAGACAAGAGTGGCCTTTAACTCAAAACCCTCTTCCTGTCTTTATCTCCCAAGTGTGAGATTTCAGGCCAGTGTCATCATACTGAAATGGCCATCTTTACGAGGTGTTCCAGGTCCTCTAGGCTTTCTCAGCAGGACCAGCCCACTCCTATGAAAGTGTCTTCCCGGGTTCTAAGGAATGAGCTGTGTTAGGTTAACCTGAGACCGTCTTGTAGGGGATCAAGCTCTCGGCCCTGTGCATCTCCACAAAGACCTCTGCACAGTAGGAAGGAGACAGTGCAACAGAAAGCAAGTAACCAGTGTATGCATATGCGTACATCGGGTAGTCAAAGTGTCTGCGTTCTTGGAGTGAGCAGCATCACAAGGCACCCCCACTCTGCCTGTTACCTTATGGACACAGACAACCTCCTGTTGGTCATCTCCCTTTCCAGTCTCAAGGCCACTGCCGCGCTGGTGATTTAGAGACAAACTAGCCCACTCTCCTAAAGAGCACCTTGGCTTGGCCTGAATCATCTCATTTTGATCTGTGTGCTCAGGGACCACTTCCTTACTGGCTGCCAGGAGATGACACAGGACAGGCGACGGGCAATGGGCCCTGCCTATCTGCCATGGTACCCCAACTGCAGGGGAAGGGAAGTGGGGAGGACAGGCTTGGGGGCAGCAGTCATTCCTGACTAGGAAGTGGGGGGGTATACCAGCTGAGATGGACAAAGAATAACGGTGTGCTCTGAAGTCAGCCTGATGGACGGCACTAAAAGTTGGTCTAGAAATTAGAGTGCTGGTGCAGGGGTGAGGCAGGGGGATTACTCCAAAGGAAAGTTACACTTTCAGACCACTGAAAAAAACTCCAAGCAGCAGAGGAGAAGCTGTCTGAAATCTCCCGGTGCAGATGTTTCTGGACCTTTGTTGTGGCGTTATGTCCTGAAACACCTGTTGGAAGTTGAAAACACCTCGTCGCCTAACCTGTGGCCCATCCTAGCTTAGTAAGGCAGCACACTGCAGAGTGCCAGAAGCTGTCTCAGCACTACACCGAGCATCCCATGGGAAAGGCTTGTATGACCATCCCAGGCCGGAAAAGACCACATCCACAATTCACAGTACAGGTTTTCTATTGAATGTTTCACTTTCACACTACTGAACGCCATTGCACCAAACCACCTAAGTCAGGGACCTGCCTGTACTTGGTTTTCAAGTCAACACTTTATTAAAGGATGACATACAGGTTCATTCACCAAACACAGGGTTTTTTTATTTTTTAAAAACAAGATCATAGAGCCCACACTAGGATAAAATTTGCTGTGTGACTTTGAACTTCTGATCCTCCTGCCTCCACTTCTCCAGTGCTGAGATTATGAAAGCCAGTTTATGAAGTGCTGGGAATGAAACCCAGGGCCTAGTGATAACTACCATCTGAACCACATCCCTAGATCTTTGGGAATCAAGTCAGGGTCTCACTATTTGGCCCTGGCTGGCTTCAAACTCTTCTCCTATCTTAGCTTCCCAAGTGCTGGGCATATGGGCGTCGGATACCAGACCTGGCCTTAAAGTGAATTTTCTTGAAGTGATTGTGAATCAGCAACAGATTTAAAAACATCATTCTTGCCGGGCAGTGGCGGCGCACGCCTTTAATCCCAGCACTCGGGAGGCAGAGAGAGGCGGATTTCTGAGTTCGAGGCCAGTCTGGTCTACAGAGTGAGTTCCAGGACAGCCAGGGCTACACAGAGAAACCCTGTCTCGAAAACAAAAAACAAAAAACAAAAACAAAAAACAAACCATCATTCTCAGATACCCAGGACCCCCTGGGTGTACCTCATAGTTATTGTCTCTTCTCCAAGACCAGGATCCCCATGTCCTGGCACTGAGATCTCACAGGGACAGAATGGATGAAAGTCAAGTGCTGGTTTCCTGTCGGACTTTTGGTCGTTTCTACCTGGGGCTGTAAGAGTTCAGAGTGTGTTGGTGAGGCACCTTAAAATGCACTGAGCTGTGGTTTTAGGAAAGCTGACAGCAGGTGCTGTCAGGTGGAGAGCTTTCTAGTTTCCAGTTGAGGATCTGGTGCCATCCTCCCAAGGCCATACAGGATAGGTCGGTGTCTGCCCAGAGGAAAACAGAAGGAAGTGATTTACAATAGGAAGAGTCTGCTTATGGTAAGTGAGGCAGCCTGGGGCTGCGAGGCTGCATTTCTGGTCTGACTTCTGGGCATCAAGAGGCTCCTTCCAGACTGAGGCTGTTGCCTGGATTACTGCTCCAAGCAGTCCAATCATGCCAGCAATTTGAGCAGGCAGTGGACAGGCCAGACCTCCTGATATTCTTTAAAAAGAAATCATAAATTGGCTCTTAATCATCCCTATCAAATGAAGTTACATCAGAGGTGACTTGTCCAGAGGCCCACTAAAGAAACTGAGTGCCTTGCAGGAAGAAATCACTTAACACCACTTCAAGCCTAATTAAGATGTGCCAAGCCAGGCAGTCGCTTTTTGCTTGTGATGAGTATACACTAAGTCCTGGGCTAGGTAACTGCTGACTCCAGGGAACCCAGAGGCTGAGGTCACGGCCCAGGTACCTCCAGCCTGCCTCTGGCTGAGATAGTCTGTCAGGTGAGTTCCAGTCTTCAGGAGAGGCTGGCCTGTGGGAGCACACACTAGCACTAGCATGTGAGGCACTTGCTTTGAATCCACAAGTGCCCAAGACTACTGAGAAACTAGGAAGCTTTCTAGGGCTTGAGGACAGCTTGGCTCTGGGGCATTAGATGATATTCTTCTGCCCTCTGCTGGATGGTGCTGAGTCAGTTCCATGTGCTCAGAGTGATCTCAGAGGAACAGCAGTAAAGCTGTTAAGATGGTAGGATATTTAGAATTCCAGAAAGGTGGTACTGACATCCCAGTCCCCCAGCCAACAGCCTAGAAGGTGTGTTAGAGAGAAGTGGCCTGTGACCTGCTGTGAGGCTCTGAGCTCTGCCACACACCTGCAGGACTTGGACAGATCCTCAACTCAGAAGCTCCCACCCCTTCTTGATCTCCCCTTCCCCAGCAATGAACCCAGACTCTTACAAGCTAGGTTAAGTGCTGTGCCAACCCATGCCCCAGGTCCCCAGATGGCTGGTGCTAGCAGTTAGCATCAGTCTCCCAAACGAAGTAACCTTCATGTCATTATTGAGGATGCACTCTAAAAAGGCTGTGGGGCAGAACCACAGTCACTAGAGCGCCACAGCGGGGGTCTGAGGGCTATCTGCGAGTGTTTCCTTCCATGCTGTGCTCTGGTGTTGAGTTTAAATCAGTAAGTCCCGAGTTTCTGTGAGCATCCAGGATGTTCCACACCAACCTGTGTGTGAACACTGCTGCCACACTTCAAGGCACCCCGTACCCCACTTTCTGACACGCAAAGGTCCCTCGAAGTTCTAGAATGTTTTCTCTCCTTGGCTTATTCTTTTGAAATACTTTAGATATGAGGCAGTCGTCTCCATGTGAGATCACAAGATGCTTTTAAACACGAATCACTTTATTTACATGTGTGTGTGTGTGGACCCCGAGTGCAAACTCCAGGATTTAGCTCCCCTAGAGCTGGAGTTACAGGTGCTCGTGAGCCTGTATGTGGGTGCTGGGAACTGACTTCAGATTATCTACACCAGCAGCAGCAGCATCCACTGAACCGTATCTCCAGCCCCTCGGGTGGCTTTAAACTTAACTTTGCCTGGCTTTACCCGCGGGTCTTATAAGAGTGCTCCAATGTCAAGCCTTCCAATAATCTTTGTCTCTTCCCAGAGTGATGCAAACGGGACCGCCAAGCCGCCATTCCTCAGGTATGTATACCATGTGCACAAGGTCAGTGTTAACATTGTCCTGTCCGCTGGGGAAGTGGCCAGTAGTGTCCCATAGGCCCTTCTCAGAGGGAGGACACTGAGGTCACCCTTCCTATCACCACTAGCTTTAGATAGTCCAGGCACTGGATGTAGAGGGACAGAGCAGCATGGCTCAGATCTAACTATGGCAGAGTGGCCTGTCCCACAGGGCTCCTTCCATCAGACTAAAGGAGCCACTTGTGCCACATGTTCCCTCGCTTGGCATAGTAAGCTGCCAGATACCTGTGTTCAGAACAGGCAGTCCCAGGTGTGTATGTAATAGTGAGTCAAGTCTTTACTACAGAAGCATAAAAAAGGACTTGAGTCCAAACCCCCAACACCACAGAGGAGCAGGGCATCAAAGCATGCATCTGTAACCCCAGCACCAGAGGGGAAGACAGATTCTGGGCACTCAATAGTCAACCCACAGAAACACTGCATTCCAAACTCAATGGAAGGTGGGATGAGAAAAAACCCCTGGTTACATCTCCTGTGTACACACACCCCATAATACACGCACAACACCTAAGTCCTGCCCTGGAGGTCTTTGTTTTTGGCCTAGTATTTCTACTTTTGTGTTTTCCTCCTCTGTAGTGGAGAAAACCCCTTTGCCACCGTGAAACTCCGGCCAACAGTGACAAACGACCGATCAGCACCGATCATCCGGTGAAGATGCAGAGGACCCTGCCAGTCCCTCTACTTGAGTTCCCACCTGCTCGCCTGCAGGGCAAGAGGTATCCGAGGCTGGACAAGTGCAGGCACGGTCAAAGTTTGCTGAGAGTGCCTGACTTTAATGAACCCCCACTTGAGCGAATCAATGTATTTTCTCAGTTTTCTAGAGCTGGGTTTACACATTTTTGTCTTTAAGGTAAATGAGTAGCTTAGTGAATAAATCAATCATTTGAAATGTTTTCTATTCAAAAAGCAGTAAATTTGGTTCAAGTTCTTTTTAATTTTTAAGGAAACAGCCAGAATAAGGGATAGTTGGTGTGTGCTTTTGTGCCTGCCTTTCTGTAGTTGACTGCAAGTAAGACCAGAGTTTTATTTTATAAAGCCCGTGTTAAGTAGATGTTCATCTAAAGAATATATTATGTACATTTGCATCAGAGCATGCAAATCCGGTAAGCAATGTAAATTATGAAACTACAGTAAATAATTTTTTAAATGATCCAATTTTAACCTTTTGATTAAACAAGCAGAACTCCAACCGCATTGACAAGCACTGCTGCAGAATGCTGAGACAGTCAGCCTGCTTCATTGGCACTTGTAAAATTATCTCCAGGAGCTACTGAATTCAGTGTTACAAAGGTTGCCAGCAGGGGTCTCAACACATCTGAGGACTCTCTACAAACCAGGTGACCAAAACTCCATTATCACTTCCGGAGACACCTCCTGAAGTTCACTTTTTAATCGACTGCTGACCTGTAAAGAGTAAGGTGGGCCCACCATTCCAGCCTAACACTGTCCCACACTGAGACTTCTGGCTAAGACCAACATCTGCTCAGGCCACTGCAGAGTCCTACCTGCCCAAGATGTAGACCTATTCTAGAATGGCAAATAAAATCCACCCTCAGAACAGTCGCTCCTGATAGAAGCTTGTTGCTTATCAGTTTCTTGGATCTCACCAAGTTGGTCAGGGTCTGTGTACAAGGAACACCATCCTTACCAGCTGGGCCAAGCTCACATGGGAGGACAAACCTGATGACCCATCAGTGCAGGCCTGCCCAAGCCAACACCCTCCCTAGATTACAAAGTCTGAGTCACGCCTTGCGGAGCTGTTCTGTCACTGTTAGGCAGGTGTCCTGGTCTGACGGGGTAAGAGCCATAGTTCAGATTCAGTCCCTGTTCTCCCTGTGACCAGCCTATATGTGGGACAAGGTGAGAAGCTTATGTTTTCAGCAACAGGGAACAAGCCAAGTGTGGCTTTCAGATATTTAAGTGGGGGAGTTGGCTCAGAACTTGTATCCAGGAGCCAGTCTGCTGTGGTGTGCCCTCCTAGCCCTGGGTCTCCCTCACATAGCCTTACCTTCTTACCTTGACTGCTCCAGCTCTGTAAACACCAAGGTTAACATTTGTTTAATGATAATAATAAAGGAGAGTTTAAAACACAGGTTCTGAGCTATAAGTGATACCTGAGGACCAGAAGATGGCCGTGGGTGGCCATGTGACATCTCCCATGGCAAGACTTCAGAGGGGCAGTGTGTAAAAATGGTGGGCAAGAAGAACAAGCTACACAATGCTATGAATCTCATTTATTTAAAACCGTATTTCTCACCATTCTCAAATTGAAGACTGCAAAAAATAGAAGCAGTGCGTTATCCTTAGCCTCGCCTGGGGAGCAGGTCGCTGCCTTCCGCCTCTGCTTCAGCCCTATGCCAGTCTATCCCACCGCACTTTACAAAACAGTCCTGAAGCTTAATCAAATAAAACTATTGTACACAACATTTACATTAGAAAAGATAGCAGAATGTAGGAAAACTGGGTGTGTTGTTTGTTCCCTTTAAGTAAAGACTGCTCCACAGTTGGGGCATCTTCGCTTCCTCAGTGCAAAGCAGCAGAGGAACCCAAAAGGAAACAGGACGATGGCCAAGAAGATGCCCAGGCAGGTGAAGCAGTATTCCAAGACTCCAACCCTGCAGAGAGAGAGGCAACCAAATTAGGACCCCTCCACCCCAACCTGACAGCCCATCATGGGATGGCACGGAAGGGGGACCACACCACCTACAGAGCACCTGCCCGACTTGCAGGGGAATGTGCCCAGAACAGGCAGCCGGCTCCACCTCAGAGCCAGCCTAGGGCAGGAGTGCACAGAACTAGCTGGAACCAGTATAAACTGCCAGTGCTACCAAGGGCATCCTAGGCAAACTCAGAGAACACGGTTGAAAGGTATCACCTAACATGAATAAAGACAAGAACTTTCCATTAGTTACACCCGCTTACAAAAAAGGATGAAGTGAGCCTGTGAGATGGCTCAGCAGTAAAAGGCATTTGCCACAGAAACCTGATGGGCTCCACCATCAGGTCTTCAAGCTCAGCCCCTCAACTGGAGCCCACAGAGATGGAAGGAGAGAAGCAACTCCACAGAGCTGTCCTCTGACTCTACCTTCATACCCAACAAAAACAAGAGTGACCCAAGAGGGTCTATAGAAGTCCTACAACTGTGGGAAACGGCCCCACAGAAAGGGAACCCACTCTCGAGTGTTTGCTGTGCTGGGGACGGAAGCCAGAGCCTCCCGAGTAGCCGGCCAAGTGCTCTGTCCACAGACCCAGCATGCTTCTCCAATGATGAAGAGTTTTAGGTTTCCTTTCTGTCCTCTGAATGTTTTTAAAGTGATTATTTGGTTGGTGTGGAATTAAGGAAAACAGTCAGCCATGTTCACACATGCAGAAAGTCGCTTGAGAACTTTTAAACCCAAAGACACAGGGATGTCAAGCAAAGCCCGTATTCAAGCATAAATACAAATCCAGTGACCTAATGGAATCTCTTCTCCCCATGTAACCCGATCAGACACAAGGATCTTTTCAACAGTCCCGGAGGTGGGAAGCAAGGCTTCTCAGAAAGTGTCTAGACACCAAGCCTCACTTCTACCAGACAGACTCCCACAACCTCCTCCCCAGGCTTCTGGCTCCCAACCCCATCCTGTGCTCCAGTCATATGCCCATAGGCAGTACACACCCACCGCTGGGACAGAAAGAAACTGAGTCAAGCTCAACCAACTGAAGAGGGGCTGCTGGGGAGACACTGTCAGTGCCATCTGAGCTGGTCAGCACAGGACAGAGGGCTCGACAGGGATGGAGCTCAAGACATGCACAGCAAGCAGCCTGGCTAGCCCTGGGCCTGCTCCCACTAGATAGGAGGCTCTCCTTCATACTTCTGAGGGATGGGTTGGGGGTAAGGGAGCTTGCCTGAGGAGTCCCTCCCAGCACCCTCTTATCCCTCCCTATGGGCTTACACACTCCAAACTGACCCTTTAGGCCACACTGGCTGCTCCTTGTTTCCACCTCATGGAGAGAGCAGAAAAGTGACAGCTTAAAAAACCAAATAGGCTGAGAGCCAAAATTGGCGGTCTTACCAGGTGGAGTGGGCAGGATCCCAACTCTGTGACTTCCTAGGGCCATGACAAGTAAACCTGGATATTCTGGGAATCTCATTCTCGACTGCTTAAAAGACAAGGCAGGGGCTGGAGAGATGGCTCAGTGGTTAAGAGCACCAGCTGCTCTTCCAGAGGTCCTGAGTTCAAATCCCAGAAACCACGTGGTGGCTCTGTAATGGGATCCCATGCCCTCTTCTGGTGTGTCTGACAGCTACAGTGTACAGTGTACATAAAATAAATAAAATTTTTTTAAAAAAAAAGACAAAGCAAACTCCATGCCAGCCTTCCCCCACCCTCTCAGAAGAAGCTACCAGGAACAGACAAAACCTAAGATGGACAGGAAGCCCCAACACTCTGAGCAGTACCTGAACTCGGACAAGCTCTTGGGGTGAGGAAGCTCTAAACAGGCAGGTCTGGGAAACGACCTTACTTTCCATTCCTGGGGGCTTTCCACACCGCCTGGCACAGGCTTCTGGCACCTATGAGCCACACGAATCAGGACGTCTGCATTCCCGTCAGCAAAGCTACCTCTTGTGTGATTTTCGGGTGGGGGAATTAAAACAGGGTCTCTGAAACTCCCTACGTAAATGGGGATGACCTTGAACTTCTGACCCTCCTGCTTCCATCTACCAAGGTCTAGGATTGCAGCCGTGTGCCACCCAGGCCTGTTCTCTCTGACTCTTACAAAAGTGTCCCTTGGCCGGGCAGTGGTGGCGCACGCCTTTAATCCCAGCACTCGGGAGGCAGAGGCAGGCAAATTTCTGAGTTCGAGGGTGAGTTCCAGGCCAGCCAGGGCTACACAGAGAAACCCTGTGTCCTTTAACTACCACAAGGTCACCGAGTCACCACACTTTCTTTGGCCTACCACAGACTGGGCAGGACTCCTCCACCCGGCTATAGCTGCAGGATGCACTCTAGCCAGTGGTAAGAAACCCAGCTGAAAAGTACCTGAGGCTCTCTCCTGCTCTCTGACACCAGCTGTCCCCAGGCACAGGTGGGCGGGACTTGGAAATAGAAACGCCCAGAGTGGCTAGCAGAAGGCCATGTGACCTATTAAGGGCATTTCTGTCTGGGCTTCATCCTTCCATTTCTCCTAGCACCTCACAACTGTCCAGTCATGAGGTAAAACTCTGAAACACTGGTCTGCACATTTCAGTTAGAAAATATACCATGAAAATTGGGCATACTGATGTACACCCATAGTCCTAGCCCTCAGGAGGGAAAGGCAGGAGGGTCAAAAGTCCAAGGTATTCTCTGTTACATAACATGTTAGAGGCAACCTGGGCTACATGAGACCTTGTCTTAAAAGAAGGTTAGGAAGGAAAAGAGAATAAGAAACTGTCCCACAGAAGCATTGGGGCCACAGAAGCAAATCTTGCTGATTGGGTCACCAGGAGCTTTGAAAGAAACCAGGGGCCTCAAGACCTTTATTACCTGAAACAAGAGCCCAGAAGGTGGCGTACTGCCAGGGTATGAGGGGTTGAGGTGCGCTCTCCATGTTGCCCTGCATCTCATCCGCAGGATTATTGCAGGTGTGGGTTACTGCTGTATATTTTGGTGCAAGCTTGTTTTGGAGCCCAGGATGGCAGGTACTCCGTGCGCTCCCTCATGGCCTGCACTGCCTGATGCACACACTTCCCAGCAGCAGCCAGTCCAGCATCTTGGCACATCTTCTGTCCCCTTTAACTGTGCTCTTAACTTTGAGAGAGAGAGCCACAGCACACCTAGCTAATCTGTCACGACTGAGCCTCCAGGCACTGGGACAACTCAAAGCATTAGTTCCCAGCAAGCTCCACTCTTGCTCTGTCAGAGCTCAGAGCTGGGAAGCAGTGCCATCTTCCACTGACTCCACAGTCACAAGTGGCCAGACCTGACACTAAGAACCTCGTGCTTCCTAAGGAGCCACCCCTTCCCATTACTTAGGGCTGCTCACCTCTGGGAGTATTAAAGGCCTGGGAAAAGAGGATGCTCCTCCAATCACATCATGTGGGGACCAGCCACCTAAGGAGGGTTGGACATCTGACAGCAATCAACAGTCTGTGACTGGAGACCCCATACCCTCATCCCATGAAAGCGACTTGAACGCAAACTCTACACAGGCGTCAGTGGACTGGGGTATGGGGAAGAGAGAGAGAGAGAGAGACCTGCTTGGAGCATGAGAAAGCACTCTCATGTCCCAGGAGCCCATGCCCTCAACTCACACGCCCAAAGGCCCGAAGCTCTGGAAGCAGAACTTTTCTTAAGTTTGCAGGAAGCTCAACCTGGATGCAGTATGACCTGAACATATGCTAGGTGATTTATTTGTTGTTTGCTTGTTTTCTGAGACAAGCTCTCTCTACATAGACCAGACTCTCTATGTAGGCCAGGCTGGCCTCAAACTTAGAGATCAACCTGCCTCTGCCTCCCAAGTGCTGGGATTAAAGGCATGCGCCACCACCGCCTGGCCTATTTATAGTCTTAATAAATCCATTTAACATGAAGACTCACGTCTTGCTGCAGAAATACTAATATTTTAACTTCCGCTCTGCCCCAGATCTCAAAGGGAACACTGGCAAAAGTTTTAGTTTTAAATGCCAACATCTGATTCTGGAAACACAATAAGGCCTCTAAGCCAACCTATATTCAGCAAAATGCTACAGGTGGCTGCAGTGGCCAGGGCAGCAGCACTGAGTGAAGACCCTGCCCCAGGAGAACAGCTGCTGCCTTCCAGCTGGCCAACAACCTTACTTTCTCTTCCTCTGCAATGTCCAGGAAAGTGTTAACTCTGCCTAGAGAGGCTTCACCTCTTTCAGAGGGCTCAGAACTCAAGCCTGGGCCTCCTGGCAGCACCTGCAGGGCCCCTCCCCCACCCCAACAGGTCACACGGAAAGGGGAAGAAACAGTACTGGGAATTAGGAAAGTGACTAACTTTAAAAGCCTGTATAACCCCCGACGGGAGGCTCCATAAACAAGTGGCCACTCGACCTTGACATCTATCTGCCAGACAGGTTGGCCACAGGAAGGGACAGAAGAGGGGAAAGGGAAGCTCTGAAGTGCAGGAAGACGTGTAATCCTGGAGGGTTCCAAGACCAAGTACTCATCCAAAAAGGCCTATCCTGGCCCCTCCTGTGTCCTTACAGCACCCCATTCCAGAGGCACAACCTGGCCCCATCTTACCAACGGAGGAGACAGGAGCTGCTTGGCGCAGTCTGGCCCCAGCCCTCCTGCTGAAGTGTTCTCCCAAGCCGGAGTTCCAGGCACCATCCAGGCCGAGGCACCGCCCCCCAGGAAAAGGGATGGGAGGGTTTTCCCCAGACCAAAGCAGAAAAAGCGAAAGCTTGCAATAGTCTGCACTCCAGAGAGCATCCCCACAGGACTGGGAGCTCCACCCTCATGTGGGCAGTTTCCCAAGGACCAAACTTGGGCACAGGTCTCAAGGGCAAAACTCTCACGCATAGCCTTAAGTGTTCAGAGTGGGTTAGAAAACAGGGCAAGGGCATGTGCCCTCCAGCTCCAAGACTCAGCTTTGTATCACACTGCTAGAGCTGAGAGGTCCCAGCTAGGACTGAGACAAACTGGGCTTCCTTCAGAGTGCATGCCTTAGCCAGCAAACCAGCCTCCACCTCCTGCCAGGCATGGCCAGCTCCTTCACCTCCTTCCTCAGCCACAGATAGGACAGTGCAGCCTCTCCCCCACCACCACTATTAGAAGCCTAAAGCTGCCACTCCCCCATCTTCCCCAGCCTCTCACCTCTGTCCACAGGGGCTTTTATAAACAGCCTTCACACCAGTGACCCAGTGCTGCATCCAGACCCCACCTTCCCTGGATTTCTTCCTGTCTCTCTGGTCACCCCCAAAACTAAATACCCAGTAACAAAACAAATAACCCAGCAGTACACGAGGAGTCTGTGCCTGGCAGGCTCTGTACTCACAAACATGCCTCTCACCCTGTACATGCACAGTCCACTTGTGACCTGTGCTCCCAGGGCACGCTGATCAGCCTCACCTGCCTTGCAACTAGGGACAACCCACAGCTGCTGGAATGCAAAGACACCTGTCTCAGAGACCCAGGGCCTTCACAGATACAGGATTGCTGCAGGTGGGGCACCAAAGCCTCATGGGGGGCTGAGAGAAGCCCCATCCACTGGGGGTGGGAGAAGTGTTTCTTGCAAGTGTCTATAAAAGGAGACAGAGTCAGGTTGCTTAACTTCGACTCAGACAGAATGGCAATGTGACAAGCGACACAGGCCTCTTATGCCAAGTCTCACTCAGAGGGAATCACAGACGTGTGACTTGGACAAATTCCTGCCAAGCCACTAGGGAGAGATGGGACAGGGCCTGGCAGGCTACATCTGGAAGGGAGAAAGCTTGGTCACATGAGAAGTGTCCTCTCTTTTAGTCCTAACATGCCAGGCAGGGGCAGACTCAAATATTTACAGGAGAACACCTCTGTCCTAACCCCAGCAACACACACTCTTTCCCTAAACCAACGGCAAAGCTGGCCACCCCTCCTGTGCTGCTCTCCTGCATCTCCAGCATCCTGCACGCTCGCTTTTGTAATGGCAGGGACCAGCCTTGAAGCCAGGGGCTAGCAGCAGAGGGCACTGTGAACAAGCCTGCAGGGATTCCAGGTGTTCGTAATAATACCTGTTCCTCCCAGCCAAGACACTGGGAGGATGAAGAGTGGTCACTACTTTATGGATCAGGCACCCTCAAACTTGTCCTCAGAGGACCCAGATTCCTTAAAACTGGACGCCTCCATCAGCAGGCAGCACCCCAAGAGCCCAAGACCTTCCTGAGAGGGCAGCAAGCACAGCCTGACCTTGTCCCAGATTCTCCAGGACTGAAGAGCCCCATGAGCAGAAGCCACAAGCCTGCAAAACAACTCATTTCCCAGGGAAAGAGTCTTAGGGAAAGGGTTCTCCGCCAACAGAAGTCCGGATTGCAGCTGGACACTCTACAGCTCTACGATTTTGACTGCCTTGGCTCCCAGACTACAGCAGCCTTACTGCCTTGCTGCCCCTGGCCCCCAAATTCAGGGGTCTGATCCAAGAAGAGCCTCATGAGAACACCCCTGTCCAGTGAGGGAGAAAAAAATCCCAGCTGACCGTGGTAGGGCCACGATCTGGTTGCTGGAAAAAGCAGACATGAAATCCTAGTGAGCCCCCTCCACTTCTATGCCTCTCCCCATCTTCCTGCCTGCTTGCCATCTACCTCTACATCTCTGCTTAAATTTGAGAGAGCACCTAATATTTGCCCCATCCTTAGGGCTCTGAGACTGCCCATCCAGGGACTAGCCTCAAGCCCACAGGAAGTCTCCCATTTCCCACGTCCATGCAACCAACCAACCCTCTCTTATCCCCAATGGCTCTCTGCACAGGACACCCTGTACCGATCCCCTTGGCTCAACAAGCTAGGACCACCTCCCAGTCTATGCTCCCTCTTGTCCACCGGGTCTACCTGGTGTGCCTCAAGCCCTCAGGTGAAAGGAACTCTTGCAGAGAACTGCCCTCTGGAGGCAATCAGCAGACTACACTATCAGAGAGCCAGCCAGCCCATCTACAGTTAGAGGAAGCAGCTGATTCCCTCTCGATCTCTTCCCTCCACGAGCTCTAAAAGCCAAAAGTCACTTGGGTCCCTGAACAAGAACTCTAACTTAGCCCTCAGTCTTCTTCCCCAAACACATGATCAGCTGAGGTCCAGTGTCTTCCACCCTCAGTCATCTCCTGTGAGGCCATCTGAAAGTTTCCAAAATCATTAACTTCCTTATGGCTCCACTCTGCGCCTCTGAAACACACTTTTGAAATGAAAGCTAAGTCCAAACAAGGGTTTCTTAATTCCATCTCCGGGACTTCGAACTTCCCCCTCCTAGACAAAGGCTGAGTGAGGCCCTGCCCTGCACGAGTCCCCACCTGGCCTATCTGGGTGAGTAGCCAAATCGAACTTGGGAGCTGAATCCTCAAAGCCTGCCTAAAATGAGCCCGGTTGCATCTCTCGCCTTACATAAACTCCTCACAAAGTTTCTGTCAGCTCCAGTTGGAGGCTAAAACCACCACCACAACAAAACCACTCCAGCCCGGAACAAAGAAGCACGGGGTTTCCTCCTGGGCCAGCTAGTGGCCAGGAGTTGTTAAGCCCTGGTCCGCATTCTGCACCCTCACAGCCTCTTTGCTGGCCACTTGGATCTCCTAAGTCCTTTGGCGTACTGGCCAGCGGACTCAAGTCTCAATACCTCCTTAATAAGATTCAACTGTAACAGTACACTTAAGGAACTTGGAGGAAAACCAAACCAAACCAAAATAAACCCGGATTCGCTGCGGCTCTCAGTACTAGGGAGGAAAGACCATCAGTCTCCATTGTTAACATTCCTGCGTCCCACGCACTCCGGGTGCCATGCCTCCCAAATGCACTCAACTCCCCACAGAAAAGGGAACCCATCCTTCTGCCGCATAAAGTACATTCAGAGCCAGGAGTGAGTGACCCCACCTTCTCCCACGGCAGTCCCTCCCCTGCGGGACTTCCCTCTAAGACCGGAGCCGGGCTGTGACCCCACCCCATCCCACCCCCGCTGGCCTTTTGCAAGATTCCGGCACGTGCGTTCTCCGCCAACCCCCCCAGGCTAAAGACTTACCTGCAGACCGGGCAGCCTCCGACCACGACGATGGAGTTGGCAGGATATCGGGTGACCGTTCGACTGTGGATGTTATAGACCCGGGGGTGGCTGGTGGGGATCCCTGTGGGAGCGGGCAGATCAGCACCGGGCGACTCGGCCCTCCTCCTCTCCTCCCTCCCCCTTAGTCCCGGGTCCTCCCCGCCTCCAACCGGGCTGAGCGCGCCTGCGGGTGGGCTCTAGATGCCAAGTGCAAACCCTCCGACACAAAGTTCACGGCCACCGGGGCAGGGCCTGGCCGGGCAGGGTGCTCAAGGCAGCAGCTCCCCCGCACCCCGGCAGGCCGGGGCAGCGCGGGGCTCAGCCCGGAGGCCGCTCGGGGACCCCGGCGAGCCGCGGGCCCACCTGTGACGAGGTAGGGGTAGGGCGGCGGCGGGGGCGCGGTGGGGATGGCCCCGTAGCCGTGCGGGCCGCACGCGTAGTCGCCCTGGCCGGCCTCCAGGTTGTAGGCGGGCGGGCGCTCCTGCAACAGGGGCTTGTGGTCCATCGCGGCCCCCGGGGCCGCGCGCCCGCCAGCTCCGGCCCGGCTCGCTTCCTTGGGCCCGGCGGGGATGGCGGCGGGAGCGGCGACGATGGTGTCCCCGGGCAGCTCGGCCCAGTGAGGCGCGCGCCGGGCGGGGCGGGCGCGCCAAGGCTTCCCCGCCCTCCCGCCGGTCACAAGACCGGGGTCACGTGGGCGGGGCGGGCGGGGCTGTAGGCGGGGCTTGGGGAGGGCGTCTTAAAGACGCCTCGGCTGGCGCTGGTGGGGTGTTGTCTTCATTCAGTCCCGCCTCCCGATGGCTCTTGGACTTCCAGAGAAGTTCTGACACCCTACCATGGCCTTCTTTAGCTTTTATCTTTTTCTTTAAAAAAAAAAAAAAACCCACAAATGTTTGTTACATTTATTTGGGGGAAGAGTATGTTTATATGAGTGGTCATGCATTTGGAAGTCAGAGAATAAATAACTTTCGAGAGTGGGTTTCTGCTTTCCAACATATGGTCCTGAGATAGATAGGTTGACAGGTTCTGCAGCAGGCGCCTTCACCCCCTGGGCCATCTCGCCGCCACCTCCGCCCCTCCGCCGCTTTTCTTTTCTTTCTTTCTCTTTTTTTGGACAGGAGCTCACGTAGCCCAGGCTGGCCTGGAACTCTTAATCCTCTCACCTCCGCCTCCTAAACTATGGACTACCTTGCCCCTCCCCGCCCAAATCCTCCCCCCTGCCCAATCCAGCGCCGGGGTAACCACCCACAGGGAGGGACCAGGTGAGCCCCTCCCAAGTCACGCCCTGCACTGCCCACACACCCTTGGGTGTCGGAGGGAGCACATCTGAGTACACTTGCTCATTAAACCCCACTCGACTGCTGAGCTGTTCCTCCTCCTCTTTTGATTGTCTTTTTCAGGGGCTGTGGCCACTAATTAGAAATGACTGCCCTGCTTGGGAGAACCCTAAACTCTAAGCACCTGCTGCTGCGCTTTCTTCGGATTCTCTAACCTTTCTTAGCAACCTGACTGCTGGCTTGCTGAGTTTGCAGCGTGAGAATGCGGCTCCCTAGGAGAGGACCATGGCCTGACTCAGATCCATGCGCTCTCTGCATAGCTACTGCCATGCCCCCAGAGGAAGTATCTCCGGGCGTGAGGTTGGTTGGTAAGACTCTAAAAGGCAGATTGGCAGCTCTGCCTGTAGTTTTGTTGTTCGAGGGCTTGTCCAACACACCTGAAGCCATGGGTTCCGTTTCCAGCACTCCATAAACCAGGTGTGGTAGCACGAGATGCTTCACCCAGATGCTCACCAGAAACGTCACCCAGATGCTTGGGAGATGATTCAAGATCAGTTCAAGCCGGGCAGTGGTGGCGCACGCCTTTTATCCCAGCACTCGGGAAGCAGAGACAGGCAGATTTCTGAGTTGGAGGCCAGCCTGGTCTACAGAGTGAATTCCAGGACAGCCAGGGCTATACAGAGAAACCCTGTCTTGAGAAACAAAAAACAAAAAAGAAGAAGGAGGAGGAGGAGGAGGAGTTCAATGACGGCTGCTACTACACAGCAAGTTCAAGGCCATCCTGAGCCACTGAGCTACTTGAGAGCACGTCGCCAAAAAACCAAGCAAGGAAAAAGAAATATTGAAACAGTGAGAATCCTTCCCAATTGTTGACTATGTACTTCCAGAGTCTTACTTTGATAATGCTTCCCATTTCCTGCCCAGTATGCAGGCGCGTACGTGTGTGTGTGTGTGTGTGTGTGTGTGTGTGTGTAGACCCAGTTTATAGAACGAGTGAGAAGTCCTTCCTTGGGAGTAGGTCTCAGAGCCCAACGGAGAGTGGTTGGTACTCCTGTGACAGGCATGTCACTGAGTACATCTTGCCTAGACTGTCCCTAGTGTTGTATGCATACAGGATCCACACCTGAGTAACCCATAAGAAACCATCTCCCCTTAGAACACGTTGGGCTCTTCCAAGCCACTCCTGTCTTTCTCTTTCTTTTTGCTCTGGTCATTTCCATGTCTCATGAGGAAGAACTGAGAAGGAGGCCAGCTGTACCCCTTGACCAATAAACAGAGGACATCCGGAACAAGAGTGAAGGAGTGTCTGTGTGTCTGCCTGTCTGTCTGTCAGTTCATCTGTCCGTCTGGTGGCATTCTGAAGGAGAATTGGGAGTTCAGAGCCATTCTGGGTAACATGTTGAGACTGTTATCTCAACAGGAACCCAATGAGGTTGTCTGTGTAGCTAGCTCAGTTCCTAGAGCAGTCACCTAGCGTGTATGAAGCCCTAGTACCCACCCCCCAACTTTGCTTTAGCTAGGCATGGTAGCTCAAGCCTGTAATCCCAACATTCTAGAGGTGGAGGCAGAAGGATCAAAAGTTCAAGGTCGGGCTAGAGAGATGGCTCAGTGGTAAAAAGCACTGGCTGCTCTTCCAGAGGTCCTGAGTTCAATTCCCAGCAATCCATGGTGGCTCACAACCATCTGTCATGGGATCTGATGCCCTGTTCTGGTGTGCATGAAAACAGAGCACTCATGTACATAAAATACATAAATAAATAATGTAGTCTTTAAAAAAAAAAATCAAGGGCTGGAGAGATGGCTCAGAGGTTAAGAGCACTGGCTGTTCTTTCAGAGGTCCTGAGTTCCAATTCCTAGCAACCGCATGGTAACCATCTATAATTAGATATGTAATAACATCTATAATAATCTTCTGGCCTGCAGGCTAGCATACATGCAGCCAGAATGCTGTAAACATAATAAATAATTCTTTATAAAAAAAAATCTGTATTTATTATTGTTGTGTGAACAGGGAAGCAAGAGAGTCAAGCCTGGTGATAGATGGATGGGAAAATGATCGGCAACATTAAGGTCAAGGAGAAACCAGGAAGGAAGGAAAATGAGATTCCTATGTAAAATTTGAGGACCTTCCCAGCATGGGGGGATAGGCCTGTAATCCCAGCACTCAGGAGGCTGAGGCAGGAGGATGTGGAGTTCCAGACCAGCAGAAACACCTAGGAGGGAAGGTACCAAACTGGTGACAGGATGCTCACCTTTGTGGCTTAGAGGGTGACAGACAGATGGCTGTCACCTGACTATACAGAAAGGAGAACCTGTGCTCAGACAGGGTCAGTCTTCTACAGGTGTGAACTCGAGCTGAGCCTGTTGCCTGAGTGATACCTAATATCGCCTCTGCACTGCATGTGTGCCTGGTGCCTGCCCAGGCCAAAGGAGCGTTAAGAGTCCCTGGATTTATAGGTGGTTGTGAGCCACTAAGTGGGTGCTGGGAATTGGATCCAAATCCTCTGCAAGAGCAAAAACTGCTCTCAACCACTAGAGCCATCTCTCCAGCATGTGTATGTGTGTGTGTGTCTGTCTATCTGTCTGTCTGGGTTTTTGTAGCCTAGGCTAGCTTGAACTCACCATGTAGCAAAGGACGACCTTGAACTCATGATCCTCCTGTCTCTGCTTCCCCAGTACTGGGATTACAGACACACAACACTCACGTTTCATTTAACACTATCCTCTTGCTGAACGGTCTAGGACATTTTATGGTCCAAGCCACTCAGGTGCCAGCACCTGATCTGTGTGCATGGTGTGTACCCACTCTTGATCTGTGTGCATGGTGTGTACCCATTCAGGTGCCAGCACCCTGGACCACCTCATCTGGGCATGATGTACTCAGGTTGAAATGAGACAGTCACCTGCTTTTGAAGCTGATGTTGTAAGGAGCTGGGGTGGAGTTGGCTAAGAATTGATGCTGTGAGAATGAAGAGGCTCAGGAGAAAGGAGTCAGTGAGGATGGGGGAACGGTTTATAGCTGTCTTCCAATGTTTCTAGTGGCTACTTTGGAAGGGGACATTTGACCAAAGTCTAGTGAGGGTAGCCATGTGCGGTGCTGCATGCCAGCACTTGGGAGGTAGAGGCAGGTGAATCAAGATCATCTTTAGCTACATAGAACGTTTGAGGATGGATGGATGGTCCGATGGGGGGGTGTGGATGGGTGGGGAGGTAGAGGAGGGAGAGGCTACTGGGTCAGTCAATAAGATGAGGATTTGAGTTTGCATCCTTTTTGTTTTCTTTTTTGAGACAGGGTTTCTCTGTGTAGCCCTGGCTGTCCAGGAACTCACTCAGGCTGGCCTCGAACTCAGAAATCTACCTGCCTCTGCCTCCTGAGTGCTGGGATTAAAGGCGTGCGCCACCACTGCCCGGCTTGAGTTTGCATTCTAACACCCACATAAAATCCAGATAAAGTGGTGTGCACCTGTGATTCCAGTGCTTGGGGGGGAGGGGGGATCCTAGAGCTCACTGGCCAGCCAACATGGCCAAATGAATGAAACCTTGGTTTAACCAGAGACCTTGTCTTAAATACAATGGAGAGCAATCACGAAAGACACCTGACTTTAACCTCTGTTCTCCACACTGACATACACACACAGACACACACACCCCCCACATATGCACATACACAAAATAAGAAAATGAAGCAGTTAGCCATGAGGAGGTGGAGGGAACAGTTCAGGCTGGCTGGCTTGCTTAAGGTAGACAAACATGAGATTATTTGTAAAGCAATAGGATCCAGCGGGTCAGGGAGAGGGATGGTGGGTAAGGGGAAGTCTTGTGCATAGAAGGAACAGTGTCCTATAGGATTGGACTGGTCACCTACAGAAGGACAAAGGTGCTAGGACAGAGTCGCCCCCCCCCATCTCTCCTCCCTCACCCTCTGCCCCTCCTGCTGGGTGTGTGCTGTGAGCCTTCTTCCCTGAGCCACCTCCCCAGCTTGGGAGTCCTGATTGTTGCAAATTTCTTCATGAAATTGGGAGCAAAGCCAGCCACTGAGTCTGAGCCCAGAGGAGGAAGGGTAAGTCTGGGACTCCCCCGGAATTGGGGTTTGAGCAGGCAAGAGTTTGATCATGGAGTCCTGTGAGGCTGTCATGTAGCCTCCAGGCAGAAGGGAAAATGATCTGAAGATGCCTGTCTCCCCTTTCCAGCCATCAGCTGATGGACCTTAAAAAATTGGAATTTCATGTCTCGGGAAAAAAAAAAAAAAAACTAAAAAAAAAAAAAAAAAAGAAATTGGAATTTCCCAGGAAACCTCGTTCTGAAGCATTGTGGTTTGAGGGGAAGTGGTCCCCAAATGCTTGAGTATATGGTCCCCAGTTGATCAACTGTGTGGAGGGGATTTAGGAGGGGCAGTCGGCTTGGAGGTGTGCCACAGGAGGTGGCCTGTCAGAATTCAAAAGCCCACTGCATTCCCAGTTAGCTCTCTCTGCTTGGTCCTTGTGGATCAGATGTCAGCCCTCAGCTGCTGATGCAGCCCCTGCCTGCCTGACCGAAGCCGCGCCTCTCGCCATGAGCATCACGGACTCGGCTCCGAAACCGTAGGCTCCCCATAAACTCTTCTATAAATCATGTTAATGTCTCTATGCAGCAATAGGAAAGTTAACTTATACACTGTAGAACGAGAAGGCTGAAGAGCCCAGAGATTTAGGCAGAGCAACCTTCGGGAAGGAAGTACATCCCTACGGGAGGGCCTTAGAGTTAAAAGACCTTGTCTATTTCCAGTTTGCTCTCTCTGTTTCATGCTTACCACTAAGGATGTGAACTCAGCTTCTTGCTCGAGCTGCCATGTTTGTCGCCTGCTGTCACACTCCCCTAGCACAATGGGACCCTCTTATCGCTCCTGGAGCCGT